>ML815456.1:279629-298603 GCA_009831015.1 Picea engelmannii | reverse complement strand
TATATATATATAATTTTATTATTATTATTATTATTTAATGGAGTTTATTATTAGGTTTGACATCCATGCTTACGCAAAGGCAGTAAAAGAAATGCATTCACCATGAGAAAATAATACGTTTTCTACATAATCATGAATAATTAGGGCATACAAGTCTCTGTGACAACCAGTAAGAAAACACAACAGTCGATCCTGAAATACAATGCCTGCAAAAACACGTTAATCAGAAATTCCAAGAACATAAATAGATCATGAAAATTTTATTGTTTCGGCCCTCCTTGGTTGTTCGATTCTGTCATGGCTCAAGCCTCCAACCGTAATTAATTGCACCAAATCTGCAAATCAGGCTCATGTACATCATCAAATATATTGAATCTTTTTAGAGCATACAATTCCCTGCAACAAATAACAACCTGTAAGCAAATACAAACATCGATCCAAATAAAGAAGCATGCTTCATGCAAGAACACATCGATCATGGATGTCGAGAGTAAATAAAGACATCAAACCAAATGCAGATGTTGCAATCCATTCTGGTACAGCAGTTGGTTCTGATTGCAATGATTTGTTAGGTACAACCAACTCCATAATTGAACATCCAAGTTCTATCAAAATCAAAGCACCCAAGCCTCCGTTGGAAAACCAGCCATCCCTGAAATATGGCTCTGTCACATTCAGAAAAACAAAAACTGATCTCGAACCAAGCAAAATTTTTAAAAATCGCTTGTGAGTCAACTAAATAAGACCATTCTGCACAAAACACGTGTCCTGGATTTTTGTAATCCATCACTATTTGCTCGCAAAATGCACCCGAAGTTGTCTGTTTGTAAATGGACATTAATTGACGAAAAATTTTAGATCGAGAGTTTCTCATTTCATATGTGAGTTGGGTCTCAAGATCAAGATGGAGATCCCGACTAGAATAAACTATTGTTGTGTCCCTGTCCAAATTATAAATCATCAAAAGTTCTATCAATAGATTTCACGAACGAATCAACCAATTGATTGATCTTAGCTACATATTAATGCTTATTTTCAGCTATTCGTTATAACGGTTTTGCGTTCTTGTAGCATGCAGTGGATAGGCATGATCCGGTTGCTTCAGGATCTGGATTGATTGAACATGCATAATCTATGATGCAGTTCGATACGATACCATTGATTTCCATCTCTCCCGGATGCCACATCAACAAACAATCGATTAATCTCAAATCTGAAAGCATATACGATCATTGTAAAGCGTGATTGGAGGGACACGTACTGGTTGTTTATTAATACAAATTTTCCAATAATAGGCAACCCAACTAATCATCCTTTTTTTAAGCAATTGGTTTTGATTCGATTTGAAAGAATTTTTGGACTATCGGTAACTAAACTACGGAGATATAGGCAGTGGAAATTGGCCCATATTTCTCCATTAACAACATAGTCCAATTATAGATATGAATCCCGAATCAAATTCTAAAATTATCTAGAGAAATTTCGAGCTTTTTTATTATTGAAAAGATACAAAGAGAATTCAAGCTTGAATGCTTATTGGAGATGGGAAGGTGGAGCAGTAAACCATTGAATTCATTTTCTTGCTACGTGGATGCGGGAGAAGACTAATGACAGGATTGATTCATTTGTTTGTTTTGCAAGTTGTAATTCAAGGGATGTTGCGGCAACTAAAACCAAGATATGCAAATTTATTCAATCTTTGTTATAGCAAAAACGTCACTATTTCATCAAGTAAAATTCATTGTATCAGCATGAAAAATTTCGCTGTAACAACATGAAAATTTTTCGCTGTAATAGGTTGTTATGAAAACATGTAAAATTTCATTGTAACAGTGACTGTCTCAACATGTAAAAAATTCACTGTTTCAGCATAGAAAAATTTCACTCAAACATCATGTAGAATTTCACTGTTTCAGTGACTGTCTCAGCATGTAAAAAATTCATTGTTGCAGCATGTAAAAAAAAAATTCACAGTTTCAACATTTTTCACACTTAAGATGCAGAGTTACCCAATCAAGAAATGTTAAGATGGAGTTACCCATCACAAGAAATGTTACAAGAAAATGGAGTTACTCCACCTTTGAACCACTTTCCTTGCGTATTTTTAACCAAAGGAAAGAACAACAAACAATTTGAAAATTGGAGTAGAAGCAAGCATAGAAGAAGAAAGAAGAGCAACAATGAGTGAAGAAGAAGATGAAATCAGTAATATTTTGCAAGGAAGAGTATCAATACCAAGATAACTGACACCAAGTAGCAAGTCAAGAAGATACAATTTGAGATTGAGGATGGTGAATCAATATAGAACCCTAATATTACCCGTGTTCCGTGGGATGGGTAAAGACGATGTTGAGAAACATTGGTTTATGTGTGAGGCGATATGGTCTATGAAGAGGATTACATATAAGACATTGAAGATCGTGCAACTAGAGAGCCCTGACATGGTACATGAAGTACAAGGACATTGTGCAAATGGGACAAATGAGGTCCCTGACAGAGATCAAGAGAGATATGCTTAAGGAAAACCATAAGCCTAAGTTAGATTCTCAATGCATTACAAATATTAAGGAGATCAAGTAGAAATCGAGAGAAACCATGTGGGATTGTGACCAACAGTTCAAGATCTAGTTGGATAGGCTAATGTTCTAGATCTAGGACATTCAACATAGAGAATGGTTTATTTCGAGATTAATTCACCATATCTGAGTCCATATTACTTAGCAGAAGGTGACTACTCAAGAAGAAGCAGTGGAGATTGTGATGTGCCTGGAGGCTACATTAGGGGGAGGAGAAACATCGACAGTTTTGGCACAGGTCTAATACAAACTTGCTAACCTAATGAAGTAGTTGTAGGATATGCCAAAATATAAGGTGGTGTGAAATCATGTATGGTGTATAATGTGTTGATAAGAAAGGAATTGAAGAGATGAATGGACCACATTGGGAAATTATATGGCAACTGGTGAATCGAATCCATTTGCGACCGGGCCTTAGAAAGAATGGTGTGAGATTTGCAGATAGTGGGGACACATACCACCTCATTACCCAAAAATGGAGAAATATTAGAAGAAACATCATACTCCATTCTGTGAATTCTTCAAGTCCATGGGGAATGATGTGAACAACTGCAGGTCACTCTAGTTGATGCAATACCATACCCATGATGTTTTCCGGGTTTAGTAGGAACAAAAGGGTGGTGACCGTTGATTTGAAAATGAAGAAGACTTGTATCTTTTGAATTATTTGTAAGTGTTAATTATGTGTGTTTAGGCAAAAGGATCAATTTGCAAATACATAAATCAAAGATTTTTCACACTTAAGATGCACATAGTAACCAACAATTAACAACCAACAGTAAACACATAACACAAAAAATGATAAAGGAGTTCACCCCTCTCTTGGGCTACATCTCCTGGTCCAACTTCCAATGGATCTTTTATATTATTTTCTAAAAGTGCTAAAACCGGTGCTTTACAATGCTCAAAATGCCAAATAGATGGCTCCAATGGCTCCCGAACATCCAAAAACCCCTAGCTAGGCTATTTCGGTAACTAGTTTGGCCAAAAAATGAAGAAGTTATCTTCCTGGAAAATTTCCCCTTCAAGCTTGTTGTCTTTGGTTCTCCAATTCGCACTTGTGAATGACTAACCTGGCTCCCACAACGTTACTAGGCCAAAAACCCATCACACCGCACCATTATGAGAAATGTGGCAAATTGTCGGACCATTAGTGTGCTGGCCCCTTTTCCTGACGGAGATGTTGGTCACATGGGGGGCATATGGCCACATCCCAGCGCCTTTCTCGGCCCCCGTGGCTAATCTGTTGCATAAACCCCATTCCATTGGTCATGTGGAGTGGTCATATGGCTTAACACCTGCACCTTCCAGGATTGATTCCAATGCAATGGTTGGCTCGCGCCAAAGGTTATGGAAAGGTCATATGGTATGTTATAGACCGGGGGCTGGGGCTTAGCCCTGACCTTTTTCTCCTTCGCCAGAACCATAGTTGCAATTTAAAATAATTTAAACATATATATGATTAAGGAACAACCCACGTGCGGGTTGGTATCCCGGGCCCTGTCAAACCTTTGACGTGTCCATCCAAAGGTCGGGGGTTCGACCCCCGTGGACTTCACCACATTTTTCACACTAGAGGGATGCCATGTGGCAACCCATGACTGGGCCATGTGGCACCATATCACTTGCCCAATAAATGACACATGTCAACACCTAATTCATCCACTTGTCTACCATAGAGCCTGCCCAGTCAACCTGCCAACTCAACACTGCCACGCCACTATATGGTTGTATGGGCTGTACGGATAGCTTCCACGTCAACACTATGCTAGAAATATTGTCATTGATGTCAACAATCGAAGTGATGATCTGTAATTATGAAGTATATGAGATTGTCATTGATGTCAACATGTATATTAGTCGGTAGAAGATGTAATACAGTGTGTAGAGTTCAATAGTGCAAGCTCAGGAGGAAGAACGAACTAGAGAAGTGAATAACTGGAAGACCAAATCTTAGGAGGAAGAATGAACTGTAGAAGTGAATTGTATGAAGTTCAAAAGCTCAAAAGTACAGAAGTATTTCATGTCTATTTTTTATCACAATAGGAGCAACAATCCAATCAAGGCAAGGCACCATCAATAATCTCGATGGATGATATAGATTACTCGAGAGGATAGGAACTAATTGGCATAGGCCATTAGATCCAACATAGCTACAAGGAGGATAAGTGTTGAACTCATTCAACACTCCGAATCTCAGGAGAAGGAGTGACGTGGACCATTAGATCCAAATCTAAAAAGGAGGAGTGACGTGGGCCGTCGATCCAACGAGAGTGGAATATCGGGAAATTGGGAATCAAATAATTTGGAGTGTCGAGGAGTCAAGGATCGCGAAATCGTGAAGTCATAAATTCTGAATAGATCCTAGCCGTCAGTTGAAAGCATAATATGTGGTGCTAGATCAACGAATTCAGGGATTTGTGATTCAGAGAAATAGCGACGAGAGTTGGTCCAAGTCCCAAAATGAAAAAATGAGAAACACTCAGCCTTGGGTCATAACTTGAGGTCACATCGTCGAGAGTTGAAGGGAAGAGCTAGTGTAGCCAAGATCTATTTCGGTGATCGCGACATGGATAGTTGAGACCCTTCATCACAGGAGTCTCGAAGTCGTGAATCATGAAGCGCTTTGTGGATAAGTGCCTGGTCACCATCGATGGTCACAAGAAGGGAAGGAGCTAGTGCAACCAAGCTCTATTTCAGCGATCGTGACATGAAGAGTCGAGACCCTTCATCAAAGGAGTCCTAAATTCACGAATCGTGAAGCGCTTTGTGGATAAGCGCCTGGTCACCACCAATGGTCACAAGAAGGGAAGGAGCTAGTGCAACCAATTTGTATTTCAGCGATCGTGACATGCAATGTCGAGACCCTTCAACACAAGAATGATGAAATGAAAAATCGTGATAAGATAAGGACCATCAATTTGGAGTACACAACGAGGACCATTGGATCAGGGCTGTTGGTCAACAGACCACGTCAGCAGTCCACATAAGCTAGACTACGTCAACAATGACACGTGGGGAAATTAGACACTGAAAAGAGTCAAGTTGATTTAGCATTTCTAGTAGGTTCAAATCATGAATCAGAGTGACACGTGGTAGCTACTCAACACGTGCCAAGTCATCATGTAACATCAACAGGTTTACATCACGTCGGGAGTTTCTACTTCGGGAGTTTTGCACCGCAAGAAAATAATCGAAACCTCCAAAGTCCCAAACACCAAAATTATGAAAGGGACATGTGTCAGTAGAATGACAACTTTGGGATATTTGACATGCTGGATGTCACAAAGATGTGATGGGAAAAACGTTGAAATCTTGACAGCCGTCCATATTAGTGAGTGAATGAATCACGACCGTTGACTCTAATAAAGCGCTCAAAGCGTGGGTTCAGTCTAGCACCTAGTCACCACAGTTGGTTGTATGGTGCCGAGATGTAATCGGCAATATCATAATTGAGAGTTTTGAAATATTGGACGTAACGAAGACCCAAATGTCAAAGTGCCAAAATTCCGACAACCATCCATCTCAGTGAGTAATATGAACCGTCCGATTGGTTCGGCGATTTCGTGATCGTGAGTTTTGTAATGAAAGTCACGATGAATCAAAAGGAAAAGTACTAAAATCTCATCAGCCATCCATCTCTACAGGAGATTGAATCATGACCATTGCCTTGATAAAGTGCTCAAACACTTGTGTGATTAAGCATATGGTTTACACCATTGGTCATATAGTAAAGAAGTTTTAAAAGGGCAGAATGTAAGTCACTATAATTGGTAAAACTTGTGGTTCTATGCCACGGTCATATATGATGGTTTGAAGGAAGTGACTCCATATAATTTGGTCTTTGTAAAATTAACAAAGATTAAGGATTGATTTTAAAGGATTAAATTGATCCATTTTTGTGATCAATTTATGAAGAGTATTCACGCTAAAAATAAATAAACAATAGTTAATTATTATGGTGAAGTTAATTGAATAAGTGCGATGGTTGAAATAAATGGACACAATATTTTGTATCTCACACTGTTTTGAATAATATATAAACGAGGAAGAAGGGTAAGAAGAAAGGTGTCTCTGCAGTCCAAAATCTGAAGATCAATAGCTGAAGCAGATTCTAGAAAGAAAATCTAATATCTATGTATTAAGGGTGGTTGGGTGGTGCAAGGGTAGGTTGGTTCCTACAGAGGAAGTTGGTGCTTCCTTGTTAGTCTTAGCTGACTAAATAGGGGGTTGTAGTCTCCTACCAGTTGGTGCTGGTAAACCGGGGTGTGGGAGCATCTTGATCAGTTGGTGTTGATCAAAGAGGAAGTACATCTTCCTTCTATGCAACATGTAAAACAAATTTTGCAGTTAATAGAAAAGATTTTTTGGTTTTCCCATTTGGGTTCCACGATAAAATACTATGTCAAAATTCTGTTTGCATTAATAAATGAAAAATTGATATAATTTTTGTGTCACTGATTCACCCCCCCCCCTCTCAGTGACAGGATCTAATCCATCAATTGGTATCAGAGCAGGTTCCTTCAGCACAGTCTAACAAATTTGAAGGTAGATCCTGAAGATGGATCAACAAAAAGGAATGTCTAACAACAAAGCACCATTGTTCAATGGAGAAGGCTATGCTCTGTGGAAAATAAGAATGAAAAACTTCCTATTGTCTCTTGGTTTTGATATCTGGCAATCTGTTGTAGACGGTTACATTGCACCAACTACTCCACCCAAAGACTCTGGAGGAAATAAAATCAGTAATGATAACTCAATAGAAGTTAATGGTATTCTAGCAGGGTTGACTAACTCTATATGTGTGAAAGTTATGAATTGCAAATCGGCTAAAGACATATGGGACAAATTGGAGGCTGTATATGAAGGAGATGACAAAGTTAAGGAAGCCAAACGATAGACCTATAGAACTCAATTTGAAAACCTGAAAAATGAAAGAAGAAGAAAATATTATTGAGTACTTTCATAGGGTAGATGAAGTGGTCAAATCAATTAGAGCAGTAGGAGAAGAACTTACAGATAAACCCATTGTGAAAAAAATACTAAGCTCATTACCGATGAGATATGATGCAAATATTTCCTCAGTTGAAGATAGATCCGATCTAAGCTCACTCACAGTTGATCAACTCCATGGAAGTTTTACAACATATGAGATCAGAATAGGAAATAATAAATCAGTAAACGATGAAACATATTTCAAAGAATTCAAGACAAAGATAAATCAGAAGAAAAAACCTCAATCATGTCATCATGAAGAATCTGATGTGAAAGAAGCCAACTTCATCAGAAAACTTCAGAAAGGATCAGGGAAGTACAAAGGCAAGATTCCTTTCAAATTTTTTAATTGTGTCAAAGTTGGTCATTTCTCATCCAAGTGTCCCTATCTCAAGGAGGACCCTGAAGAGAAAGAAAACAAAAACAAATAATACCAGAAAAAGGAAAAACCAAACTACGAGAAAAATTTCTACAAAGGGAAAAATAATTTCTACTCAAAAGAAGAAGACAACGACTCGTCACGGTCTAGTGACAATGATGAATCTGATGATGATGAAGTCCTTTTCTTAGGTATTGAAGAATCTAATGAAATAGAAAAAATTATACATGAAAAGGAGTTAGAAGGTGAAGCAAAAGTTAATATGGAGGAAGAACTTCTCAGTGCCTTAAATGAATTAAGAAAATACAAAACCAGATATAGACAGTTGAAAATGTTTATAGTTGAACAGAAAGAAAAACATGAACAAGAAGAAAAAGAGATGGAAAAACTTATGAGCAATTTGAAAAAACAAAAATTAGAAGAAAATAAGATCAAAGAAAGCCTGGAAAAGTCTCTTGAAGAAAAACAAATAACTGTTGAAAGAATGGAGGCATAAATAGTTCATCTGAAAAAGGAACTGGATGCAAAAATCATTCAAGAAAAATCTGAAAATAGCTCTAAAATATTAGATAAGATTATTTCAATGCAAAGGGATTCTGGAAATAAAAATGGAATAGGTTATTCTCAAAAGGAAAACCATGTTAACTCAAAATTTTATGCAGATTCTCTCTACAGTACATTCAAGAAGAAAAATGAAGAGAAGATGAGTAATGATCAGAACTCCTGAAGATTACCTCCACCTATCAGGAAAGAAGACAAGACAATACCAAATAAGTTTTACCAAAATAGGTATCCTTGCATCTTTCCTGGTTATTGCTTCGCATGCTCAAATTTTTGACACAAAGCTATAAATTGTAGAGCATATAGAAAGAAAAATCTAAAGATTAAGAACTATATCCTTAAGGATAAACAAGCAGCAAATCGAGTTAAAAGAAGAAACTATAACTCCTTTGCACCTCTACAAGAAGGAGACTTACAATGCTTTAGATGTCATAACCATGGACATAAAGCCATTAATTGCAGACTAATCGAAGTCTCAGAACATCCCAAGTTCATTAGAGAGCAAAAGAAACTTTTGAGAGTAAAAACATAAAAAAGGGAATGTCTTATTTCCTTAAAAACTCAAGATAAAAAGGTGACAGTGGATTCTCAAAACATATCACAGGTAACAAGGACAAGTTTTTAGACTTAAAGAAACAAAAAGGTAAAGTTTAAGTTGGTGATAATGCCTCAAGTAACATACTTGGGAAAGGCACTGTGAGCTTGGGAAAAGACAAAGCTAGAAATGTACTACT
This sequence comes from Picea engelmannii, assembly GCA_009831015.1. Classification (NCBI taxonomy): domain Eukaryota; kingdom Viridiplantae; phylum Streptophyta; class Pinopsida; order Pinales; family Pinaceae; genus Picea; species Picea engelmannii. The sequence continues at coordinate 289,358 of ML815456.1, read as the reverse complement.
TGTCAATAAACTGAAGCCTAGTTTAATAAGTGTCGGTCAAACCTGTGATCAGGGATACTTCTGCATCTTTGATTCCCAAAAATGTGAGATTAGGAGAGAAGACGCAGGAAAATTAGTTGGTACTGCTGCTAGAACTCCTGAAATGTATATATACTAGATGCAAAATTGAATGAGGAGTGTCATATAAATTATGTAGATCAAAGTTGGCTATGGCATGGCAGGTTGGGGCATATTAACTTTGACAATATTGTGAAAGTTAGCAACCTTGGTGCAGTAAGAAACCTTCCAAAATTCATAAAATCCTCAAATTCTATGTGTAGACATTGTCAACTAGCGAAGCAAACTAGAATAAGGTTCAAAGCAAAAGAATACACAACCTCTAAACCTTTAGAGCTTGTTCACACTGACCTATGTGGACCTATGAGAACCAGGAGTTTGCAAGGAGAGTCTTACTTTATGTTGTTTATTGATGACTTTACTAGAATGAGTTGGATATGTTTTCTAAAATAAAAATCAAAAGCCCTCAAGAAATTCAAAGCCTTTAAAACCCTTGTTGAAAATCAAAGGGAGACAAAAATCAAATGTCTTAGATTAGACAATGGTGGCGAATTCACCTCAAAAGATTTCAATGTCTTCTGTGAAACTCATGGAATAAAAAAACAATTATTTGCTTCCAGAACACCTCAACAAAACGGGATTGCTGAAAGAAAGAACAGAACAGTTCAGGAGGATGCAAGGACTATGCTCAATGAAGCAAAATTTTCAGATGGATATTGGAGGGAAGTTGTAAGGACAACTGTATACATATTGAACAGAGGTTAGCTAAGGGTTAATAGTGATAAAACTCCTTATGAACTATGGTTTTGAAGAGCTCCATCAATGAAATACTTCAAAGTCTTTGGAAGTAAATGCTACATCAAAAGACTAGATGAGAGTCTTGGAAATTTGATGCTAGATCTGATGAAGGTATTTTTCTTGGATATGCTTCAAACAAGAAGGCATAAAAATGCTACAATATTAGATCACATAATATTTTTGAAAGTGCAGATGTCAAGGTGGATGATCTAAAAATGAAAAGGATCAAAAATCAAGAGACTATATCTAAAAATAAATATGAATATGATAATGAAACATTCAGCACACAACTAGAAGAAGTAGAAGAGAATGAAAAAGAAAGGGAAGAAGATGATATGGATACTAGTGAAAGTGAAGAAGCTAGTGAATATGCAGAGATAAGAGAAGAATTCCCAAGAAGAGATACAAATACACCCTCAAGAATTATTCAAAAAAATCATCCCAAAGAACTGATTATTGGAGATATGAATGATGGAGTGCAAACAATAAGACAACTATTGTATCAAACAGAATTAGCATTGTTGTCACATATTGAGACAAGTTCAATCAAAGAGACATGTAAAGACGAGAACTGGGTTAAATCTATGAATGAAGAATTGGATCAAATGGAAAGAAATCAAACTTAGGAACTAGTTCCTAGACCAAAAGATAAAAATTTCATTGGAACTAAATGGGTATATAGAAATAAAATGAATGAAGATGGGCAAGTAATCAGGAACAAAGCTAGATTAGTATGCAAAGTTTATCCTCGGGTTGAAGGAGTAGACTATGAAGAAACATTTTCACCTATAGCCAAATTAGAGGCAATTAGGATGTTCTTGGATTTCCCCAGCTACAGAAAATTTAAAGTGTACCAAATGGATGTCAAATCAACATTTCTCAATGGAAATTTAGAAGAGGAAGTCTTTATTGAGCAACCATATGGGTTCCAAATAACCAATAAAAGAGACTATGTTTGTAAATTAAATAAGGCACTGTATGGATTAAAACAAGCACCTAGAGCATGGTATGCAAGGCTAGACTCTTATTTACAAAAACAAGGCCTGAAAAGGGGATCAACAGACAACAATATTTATTGCAAAATTGATGGTAATAACTTGATCATTGTGGAAGTGTATGTTGATGATATCATATTTGGTAGTGATAATATAAAAATGAGTGAAGACTTTTCTAAGATGATGCAACAAGAATTTGAAATGTCTATGCTTGGTGAACTAAATTTATTCCTTGGATTACAAATAGTATAGTCCAAAAAGGGAGTCTTTATCCATCAGTCTAAATATGTTAAGGATATGCTTAAGAGATTCCATTTAGAGGATTGAAAACCTGTTAGTACACCTATGATAGTTGGATGCAAACTAAGTAAGAATGAAGAGTCCAAAGTTGTAGATCCAAAACACTACAGATCAATGATTGGCAATTTTCTCTATGTAACAGCGTATAGACCTGATGTCAAGCAAGATGTTGGGATGGTGGACAGATTCCAAGTAGAACCTAAGGAGAGCCATGTTCAAGATGTAAAAAGAATCTTTAGATATTTGAAATTAACCATAGATATTGGTTTATGGTACCCTATCAAGGACTCATTTACATTAAAATCCTATTCAAATGTTGATTGGGCAGGAACTGTAGATCACAGAAAAAGTACGAGTGGAGGAGCATTATTTTTGGGAGAATCACTGGTTGTTTGGATAAGAAAGAAACAATCCTCAATTTCTCTGTCTAGCACTGAAGCTGAGTATATTACAACAACAAAATGTTGCACACAAGTGGAATGGATGAAACAAAATCTACAAGACATCAAAATAGTATTTGAATAACCCATAATTATCCACTGTGACAATACAAGCATGATAAGTCTCTCTAAGAACCCAGTCCAACACTCAAAATCGAAACACATTCCCATAAAATACCACTATCTAAGAGATCAAGTTGAAAACAAGAACATTAAATTGGAATATGTTCTATCACAAGAACAGGTGGCAGATATTTTTACAAAACCCTTAAACAGAGAGATATTTGAATATCTCGGGAAAATATTGGGAGTAATACTTCTTCCTACCTAGCATATTTCAAGAAAATAATGCATCATTTGGCACCTATTTAGGGGGAGATAGAAATCAAACGACAGAAGGAGTCATTCAGTTATGACAGAAAAAGTGTGATTGCAGGAGGTGTTACTAGTGGTCATAAAATTACTTATACAAATAGATCATAGGAAAAGAAACCCTTTGCCATTGATGTCAAAGGGGAAGATAAACTTCATATAAAGGAAAAATTCATAAAAGGAAAGCATCAACATAGGGGGAGTTTTGTATATGAAGTTAATGGGTTGACCTCAATGACAAAGGGGGAGATTGTTGGAAATATTGTCATTGATGTCAACAGTCGAAGTGATGATCTGTAATGATGAAGTATATGAGATTTTCATTGATGTCAACATGTATATCAGTCAGTAGAAGATGTCATATAGTGTGCAGAGTTCAATATCGCAAGCTCAGGAGGAAGAACCAACTGGAGAAGTGAATAACCGGAAGACCAAATCTCAGGAGGAAGAACGAACTGCAGAAGCGAATTGTATGAAGATCAAAAGCTCAGAAGTACAGAAGTATTTCATGTCTATTTTTTATCACGATAGGATCAACAATCCAATGATAAGATCTCATAGGAAGGAAGAGAGTCGAGTTAATATCAGAAGGGTTGGCGTCGAGTTCAGATCAAGGAGCCATCAGTAATCGCGATGGACGATATATATTGCTCGAGAGGACATGAACTAATTGGCATAGGTCGTTAGATCTATCATAGTTGCAAGGAGGATAAGCGCTAAACTCATTCAACACTCCAAAGCTCAGGAGAAGGAGTGACGTGGACCATTAGATCCAAAGCTAAAAAGGAGGAGTGACGTGGGTTGTCGATTCGATGAGAGTGGAATATCAGGAAATTGGGAATCGAAGGATTTTGAGTGTCGAGGAGTCAAGGATTGCGAACTCACGAAGTAAGAAATTCCAAAGAGATCCTAGCCATCAGCTAAAAAGAGAATATGTGACGCTAGATCAACGAATTCAGGGATTCGTGATTTGGAAAAATAGAGACGAGAGTTGGTTGAAATCCCGAAACATGAAAATGAGAAACACTCAGCCCTGGGTCATAACCCGAGGTCACATTGTCGAGAGTTGGAGGGAGGAGCTAGTACAACCAAGCTCTATTTCCATGATCACAACATGGAGATTCGAGACCCTTCATCACAGGAGTCCCGAAGTCGCAAATCGTGAAGCGCTTTGTGGATAAGTGCCTAGTCACCACCGATGGTCACAAGAAGGGAAGGAGCTAGTGCAACCAAGCTCTATTTTAGCGATCGTGACATGGAGAGTCGAGACCCTTCATCACAGGAGTCCTGAAGTTTCAAATTGCAAAGCGCTTTGTGGCTAAGCGCCTGGTCACCACCGATGGTCACAATAAGGGAAGGAGCTAGTGCATCCAAGCTCTATTTCAACGATCGCGACATGGAGTGTCGAGACCCTTCATCACTAGAATGATAAAATGCAAAATCATGATAAGATATGGACCGTCGATTTGGAGTACACAATGAGGATCATTGGATCAGGGATGTTGGTCAGCAGACCATGTCAGCAGTCCACGTCAGCTAGACTACGTCAACAATGAGACATGGGGAAATCAGACACTGAAAAGAGTCAAGTTGATTCAACATTTCTGGTAGGTGAAAATCATGAATCAGAGTGACATGTGGTAGCTACTTGACACGTGCCAAGTCATCATGTAACGTCAATAGGTTTACGTCACGTCGGAGTTTCTACTTTAGGAGTTTTGCACCACAAGAAAATACTCGAAACCTTCAAAGTCCTAAATGCCAAAATTCTGAAAGGGACATGCGTCAGTAGAATGACAACTTTGGGAGATTTGACATGTTGGATGTCATGAAGAATCGATGGGAAAAACGTCAAAATCCTGACAGCCATCCATATTAGTGAGTGAATGAATCACAACCGTTGACTCTAATAAAGCGCTCAAAGTGTGCATTCATTCTAGCACCTGGTCACTGCAATTGGTCGTATGGTGCCTAGATGTAATCGGCAATATCATAATCCAGAGTTTTGAAATATTGGATGTAATGAAGACCCAAATGTCAAAGTTCTAAAATTCTGACAATTGTCCATTTCAGTGGGTAATATGAACCATTCGATTGGTTCAACGATTTCATGATTGTGAATTTTGTAATGCAAGTCACGATGACTCGAAAGGCAAAGTACCGAAATCCCGCCAGCCATCCATCTCTACAGGAGATTGAATCGTTACCATTGCGTTGATAAAGCACTCAAACACTTGTGTGATTAAGCATATGGTTAACACCATTTCTCATATAGTAAAGAAGTTTTAAAAGGGCAGAATGTAAGTCTCTATAATTGGTATAACCTGTGGTTCTATGCCATGGTCATATAAGATGGTTTGAAGGAAGTGCCTCCATGGAATTTGGTCTCTGTAAAATTAACAGAGATTCAGGATCGAATTTAAAGGATTAAATTGATCCATTTATGTGATCAATTTATGAAGAGTCTTCACGCTAAAAATAAATAAACAGTAGTTAATTATTATGGTGAAGTTAATTGAAGAAGTGTGATGGTCAAAATAAAGGGACACGATATTTTATATCTCACACCATTTTGAATAATATATAAACGAGGAAGAAGGATGAGAAGAAAGGTGTCTCTATAGTCCAAAATCATAAGATCAATAGTTGAAGCAGATTCCAGGAAAAAAAGCTAATATCTATGTATTAAGGGTGGTTGAGTGGTGCAAGGGTAGGTTGGTGCCTGCAGAGGGAGTTGGTGCTTCCTTGTCAGTCGTAGCTGACTAAACAGGGGGTCATAGCCTCCTACCAGTTGGAGGGGGTGTGGGAGCATCCTGATCAGTTGGTGTTGATCAAACAGGAAGTACATCTTCCTTCTATGTAACATGTAAAACAAATTTTGCATCTAATAGAAAAGATTTTGTGGTTTTCCCATTTGGGTTCCACAATAAAATATTGTGTTAAAATTTTGTTTGCATTAATAAATGAAAAATTGATATAATTGTTGTGTCACTGATTCACCCCCCCCCTCTTAGTGACAGGATCTGATCCTTCACAATGTACAGACTATACAGATTGTTTGTTTGAACCCATTCAAGTTGCATTGGGATCGTGAGGATGAGGCCTACGCACATGTTCATTTTGAAGCAATTCCAAGAACTTTTATTTTTGAGAAAAAAATTGATCCCCTGGATCACTCCTCCCCATTGGGAAGCTTTTCGACCTCCAAAAGACTACTTTTAGTCAACCTGAAGATGAGGGTATAATTCCTTCACCTTTCCAACCTCAATCCATCTAGCCTTGGTTGGATTTGTGCCTTTAAGATCAACATGAAACTTGTCATGTCTTGTCTTGTACTTGGCTTGGCTCTTTTCCAACTGTTTTGGTACCATTTGATGCACCAACTGACTTTGTTCAATGAAATTATTTTCTCTATCAATGTCATAATGACCATCAATAGAAACATCATTCCCAAAGATAAAATCTAAAGGAGACTTTGGCAAATAGACAAAACATGCTTCAAATGGAGGTGTTTGAGTCAATGAATGCTTAGCCCAGTTATAAGCATGTTGAAATTAGTGTAGATGGTCATCCCAAAACTTAGGATTCTTTCTTTGCAAACTAGCCACCGTCTTGCCTACACCAAAATGGCCAGCAACAAGAGAAGAATGTGCTTCCCTTATCATGTTGATTCTTTCAACCTGTGAAAAACATAGCTTGCCAAGATACAAAAGTTTTCCATGCACATAGGAATCCAATTCCTCAAATTGGTTAGTACAAAACAAAGTTGCATTAACATATTTGAAATCAGCATCTAAAGCATATTGTTCAACATAGCTCTCATGCATGATAGGATTGTGCTTAAAAATAACTGAAGCATTAACAATAGGCCTAGTAAGCATATCAACAACTTTGTCATAAATGTCTTTCTTATACCTTATCACCAAGTGGAATACATATCTTGACAATGCATGCAATGGAGCTTGCTTTGATTTCAAAGCTTTCTTCCATGTGTCTCCTTCAACAATCATATTCGTAGTCTTGTTCAAAGCTCTAAAATCTACCCACATACGCCATATACTATCTTTATCTGGTACCAAAACAATTGGTGACCTGCATGGAGATGTGTTTGGTTTGATGACCCCTTTGTCAAGGAACTCTTGGACTTGTTTTCTGATTTCAACATTCTCCATGACTGACATCCTGCACATGTCAATGTTTGGAAGAGGACCATCTTGCTGCAATAGAATCGCATGTTGGATACCCCTTTTAGGAGGCAATCCTCTTGGTTCCTGAAACATATCAACATTTTCATTAACAACCTCATATACATCAGTTTTTAACTTTGCATCACATCCTTGGAAAAATTCTTCTTCATAATTGTCTTTGGGTTTAATCATCAAAAGTACAAGGTTCTTACTAGCATTGACTAGTCTCTTCATTTTTCCATCATTTGTAAGTGATGAATTCATCTTCTTTGTATGTTCTCTAACAATGTAATCAACTCCATTTTTGAACAAATGATATGTGTTCTCATGAAGATGGATCTCCTATCATATAAATATGGGCTTCCCAACACAATACCACAAATATCCAATGGAATAACATGAAGCTCTACCTCATCTATAAAGTTTGTAGTGATGACAAATCTAAGTTTACACCTTATTATCACAAGCAATTTGGCATTGTCACATATCCATCCTAGAGGGTAAGGTTTAGGATGTGGAGTAGTTTCCAAATTCAATTTCTTGACAGTGTCTTCAGAAATGAGGTTTTCTTGTGATCCTGTATCAAAGAGAGTATCTATCCTGGTATGTTTTGAAATTACCCTTATGTGGAAAAGATATATTCTTTCTTTTTCATGTTGAGTTACATTAAGGCTACTACTACTGGAAGAACTAGTACTTGCAATAGAATTCTTACCTTGAAAACCCATGGCTGTGATTTTTGTTTCATCTTCCGAATCAGATCCTAAATCTTGTTGTACAATTGCAACAATGTTTGGTTTCTCTTTGTTGTTGAACTTTTGGGTCTCTTTTCAGGATGAATTTTCCAACAATGGTCTTCATCATGGCCATCCTTTGAACAATTTTTACATGAGAATTTCTCTTTCTCTTTCTTGACTGAAGAATTTTTCTTTCCATTTCCTTCAAACTTTCTCTTTCCCTTGTCTCCATTATTAAAAGACTTTTGCCTGCAATCTTGAGGTTCATTCCTTCCTGTTTCAGGATAAATCCGTGAGTGCGGACACAAACCGATCTCCCTAGATCCACCTGGATCTAGAACAAAACAAAACAGAATGATACTCTTTCCCTAGATTTACACTGTTGAATATACTAAGAGGCACGATTAAAGAACATACCTTGTAATCGCTTCCTTAGATCTCTGTTGCTCCAAGATTCACTCCAATGATCTTGTCCCATTCAGATCACAACAGTAAAAACCAATCGAAGTGAAGGAAACACGATCTATTCAACAATTAATCTATGTATATGATCAAGGAGTTATACAATAAAGAGAAATTAATCTTTATGGGAAAGAAACACATTACTGTATTATATTGAATGTGAAAGAGAGATTACAACCATTGCCTTGATGTCGTAAGGTCCCTTCCAACTGTCCTTCGTTCCCCACACACTTCTTGCTCCAAGGATTCTAAAACCATAGATCTGATAGCTACTCACAATCTATCTTAACAAAGCAAATCTCAAAGCCACTCTAAGCAAGCTAATAATTCCAAGCCAAAGAACCAACAAAGCTAACCCAAGCTCAAGCTAACTTTCTCCATGAGAACTCCTCTCCTTTTATAAGTTGAAGAGGATAAGGTAAGGAGGTTAGGATGATCCCACTAAATCATGAAAGCAAGTAAGATCCAAACCATTCGGATGCCACCTCACCATAGAAGCTTCCCCTTCTAGAAGATTCGAGAAAACGCTCATTTTTCCCACGTGATGGAATGTTCGCACCCTAGCTATAGTGCAACCTGTGAACTGTTTGCACCCTGGCTATAGTGCAACCTGCGAGAATGGGTCATTCTCGCACTCTGCCTATATAGCAACCTGCGAACATCCCTTTTTATAAGGTTTTTACATAGGAAAATGCAACTTCTTTTCTCAGGAAAAGTTCTTCTCCCTTCTCTCTTTAGGAACTCAGGCCACTGTGATCCCTTTGAAGGCAACAGATAGGTTTACATCATTAACGATCATAGGGATGATAAAAATGATGTGTAACAGAGAGCCCCCCAAAGTATGAAGTTAGAACAGAGTGATAGCTGAAATACTTTGTCGAGTGTGTGTAGGGAACAAGCAACAGTTGGTCGAAAACCTACCAACAAACAAGGAAATACAATACAATAATATATCATCACTGAGGTAGGCATTCCCATACTCAGAATACAAATGACTCAAAGCATAAATGCCAACATGAAAAGATCCATGTCAAGTAAGATAGGTCATGGCCACCAAACATACACTATGGATCCATGCCGATATGACTCAAATCTGAACATAGCCACCAAAAATACACCGTGGATCTATGTATTAAAGACTCAAATTTGAACATAGCCACCAGACATACAATGTGGATCTATGCAACAGTACATTGAATATACTCCAACGCAGCATGAATCTATGAGAAAAGAATCAAGGTCTTCATCTCCACCACTCTATAGTACGAAGCTAACCATGTGATTACATGTGCTGAAGTCGAACATGGTAGAAACCACTTGATTACCGGTCATTAGTGTATACCATTAACAAGTGCGAGGGAAATCACCATTAATGTCAATT
>ML815456.1:263605-274378 GCA_009831015.1 Picea engelmannii | reverse complement strand
AACAGATCAATATAGGCTCCAAAAGTTCAATCCAGCTATTCAAAGCAAAACTGGGCATCAAAAATGACAAGATCCAATCCAAAAACTTTCACAAACAAGTTCGCAGGCTAGCAGTATATTACAGTGCGAGAATTAAGGATTCTTGCAGGCTAGACAAAGGTTGACTGTGAGTTGTTCGCACTGGACTACACAGTAGGGTGCAAACTCAGATGATTCTCGCAGATGGATAAAGGGCACAGTGCGAGAACGTCTATAAACACAAAATTTGGAAGAGGACAAAATTTTTTGAGTGAACTTTCAAATCCAGAGAGTCTTGGTGTATCTCCCACAGACTCATAGAACAGAAAACAAGCAATCAAAGCAAGGGAAACTAGACTAACTAGGAAACAATCCGTTCCCCAGTATGGTCGCCAATTTTGTTTCAGGATAAATCCATGAGTGCGGACACAAACGGATCTCCCTAGATCCACCTGGATCTAGAACAAAACAAAATAGAATGATACTCTTTCCCTAGATTTACACTGTTGAATATACTAAGTGGCACGATTAAAGAACATACCTTGTAATCGCTTCCTTAGATCTTTATTGCTCCAAGCTTCACTCCAACGCTCTTGTCCCATTTAGATCACAACAGTACAAACCAATCGAAGTGAAGAAAACATGAGCTATTCAACAATTAATCTATGTATATGATCAAGGAGTTATACAATAAAGAGAAATTAATCTTTATGGGAAAGAAACACATTATTGTATTATATTGAATGTGAAAGAGAGATTACAACCGTTGCCTTGATGTCGTAAGGTCCCTTCCAACTGTCCTTCGTTCCCCACACACTTCTTGCTCCAAGGATTCTGAAACCATAGATCTGATAGCTACTCACAATCTATCTTGACAAAGCAAATCTCAAAGCCACTCTAAGCAAGCTAATAATTCCAAGCCAAAGAACCAACAAAGTTAACCCAAGCTCAAGCTAACTTTCTCCATGAGAACTCCTCTCCTTTTATAAGTTGAAGAGGATAAGGTAAGGAGGTTAGGATGATCCCACTAAATCATGAAAGCGAGTAAGATCCAAACCATTCAGATGCCACCTCACCATAGAAGCTTCCCCTTCTAGAATATTCGAGAAAACGCTCATTTTTCCCACATGCTGGAATGTTCACACCCTAGCTATAGTGAAACCTGCGAACTGTTCGCACCCTGGCTATAGTGCAACCTGCGAGAATGGGTCATTCTCGCATCCTGCCTATATACCAACCTACGAACATCCCTTTTTATAAGGTTTTTACATAGGAAAATGCAACTTCTTTTCTCAGGAAAAGTTCTTCTCCCTTCTCTCTTTAGGAACTCAGACCACTGTGACCCCTCTGAAGGCAACAGATAGGTTTACATCATGAACGATCATAGGGATGACGAAAATAATGTGTAACACTTCCTCTTTCCTCTAAATGAGTTTCCTGTACACAAACTTCATCTATATTTGAAGGGTAAAACATAAGTATTGTATTTCTCAAGTAGCTATGAAAACCTCCAATGTATTTGAGTAACATTTCTTGAGAAGAAAAATCTATACCCAAAATCAAAGCTCTTCTCCTAAATTCTTGAGTGAAGCTTTGGACATCTTGTCCTTTAGCTTGCCTAAAGTTTTTCCAATCCATAATATCTTTATGCATGTATTCCAATGGATAAAATTGCCTTTTAAGTGCAACAATAAAATAATTCCAAGAGGATAAAACTTTACCATGTTTCTTCATGTCCTCTCGAGTTTTCGCTTCCCACCAAATGAGTGTTGCAATATCCAATATTAAAGAACAAAGTTGAATCTTAGTTTCATCATCTATGATTATTTGTATCCTACAATACACTTCAATCTGACGAATCCAGTTATCCAATTTCTCAGCATTTACCTCTCCATTCTACATAGGAAATTCAAACTTAATGTCAAGCTTAAGCAAAGGAGTTTTACCATGTTCTTTTGGAGAATTTGGAGGTGGTTGTGAAATGGTAGAAGAGGTGGAGAATCACCATTCCCTCCATTTCCCTTTGGATTTTTAACACCATTGTCTCCATTTCCCTTTGGAGGGTTGGAGCTTTCACCTTGCAATCTTGCATTTCTTTCTTCAAACAAAAATTTCACCATCTCATTCATATCAGAGAAAGATTTTCTAAAAGTTTCCTCCTCTGAAGGAAGAGTTCCATGAATCTCCTGACGAGCCATACTTGGTGAATATATCCTTTAAGATTGAGGTGATTTGATAGTTCTCCTTCTTGACAGTTGAGAACTTGGCTCTACAAGATGACCTTCTCCTCTTGTGAGCTTCAACCTTGTAAGCATCAGAAAAAAAAAACACTTGCAAACAATCAAGTCTTCAAAAACCTATGTTAAATTCTATCTTTTAAATTATTTGTAAGTGTTAATTACGTGTGCTTGGGAAAAAGGATCAATTTGCAGACAAATAAATCATATAGTTTTCACACTTAAGATGCACATAATAACCAACAATAAACACATAACACAACAAATGATAAAGGAGTTCACCCCTCTCTTGGGCTACATCTCCTAGTCCAACTTCCAATGGATCTTTTATATTATTTTCTCAAAGTGCTAAAAACAATGCTCAAAACACCAAATAGATGGCTCCAATGGTTCCAAAACATCCAGAATCCTCTAGCCAGGCTCTTTCGGCACCTGGTTTGGCCAAAAAATGAAGAATTTATCTTCCTGGAAAATTTTCCCTTCAAGCTTGATGTCTCTAGTTCTCCAATTTGCACCTGCGAATGACTAACCCGGCTCTCGCAGCATTACTGGGCCAAAAACCAAGCATACCACACTATTCTGATAAATGTGGCGAATTCTCGCACCGATAGTTCACTAGCCCCTTTTCCCGATGGAGGTGTTTGTCGCATGGGAGGCATATGGCCATGTCCCAGCGCCTTTCTCAGCCCCCGTGGCTAATCTGTTGCATCAAAACCCACGCCATTGGTCACATGGAGTGGTCATATGGCTTAACACCCACACCTTTCAGGCTTAACTCCAATGCAATGGTCTGCGCATGCCAATGGTTATGGAAAGGTTGTATGGTATTCTATAGACCGGGGGATGGGGCTTAGCCTCGATCCTTTTCTCCACCGCCCGAACCATAGTTGCAATTTAAAATAACTTTAACATATATATTATTAAGAAACAACCCACGGGAGGGCTAGTGGCTCGGGCCCTGCTAAACCTTTGACGTGTCCATCCGGAGTTCAGGGGTTCAAACCCCAGAGACTTCACCACATTTTTCACACTAGAGGGGTGCCATGTGGCATCCCACGACTGGGCCAGGTGGCACCATATCACTTTCCCAATAAATGACACGTGCATCACCTGATTCATCCACCTGTCTACCACAGAGCTTGCTCAATCAGCTTGCCAACTTAGAACTGTGACATCATTGTACAGTCGTATAGACTGTACGGTCATATACCACATCAGCACTGTATGGACTGTATAGACTTTACAGTCAGCAAAATTTTGCCTGTTTGGAAAAATGAACATAACATGATATCTCGCTCATACGACGTCTGTTTGAACCCATTCAAGTTGCATTGGGATCATGAGGACGAGACCTATGCACGTGTCTGTTTTGAAGCAATTCCGAGCACTTTGATTTTTGAGAAAAAAATTGATCCTCTGGATCAACCGTGGAAATGGAGAAAGAGGTGGATATCAAGGAGGTTCCCATGAAAGATACGGATGAGCTTGAGAAAGAGGATATAGAGGAGGTGGGGGTGGAATCCCCACTTGTTTTAATCATGGTGAAATAGGCCACTGGTTGATATTTTGTACCAAATCACACACTTATTGTGGGTACTGTTACAGTCCTCAGCATGTCATAGAGGATTTTCCTGACTTGCTAAAGAAGTGGGAGGAGAAAAAGGCTCATTGCAAAATGGTGATTGCAGAGCTGCACAAGAATCATAAGAAGGATAAGAATTTGATGTGCGGGTAATAACTTGAGGCAGAGTAAAGATGGGAATAAAATTTGAGCATGGTGAAAGCTCAAATCAAATTCCATAGGGAAAGATAAGAAAGGAAACATAGCCCCCTCCTATGTTTGATGCTTCTAAAAAAAATAGTTTTTTTATGATGTGAAAAGGGCCTTGGAGGAGGAAATACCATGGGAAGAATTGTAGTGTGTGATGAAAAGTTCACTCAAAGAGGCCCAGATCCATGAGAAGGTATAGTGTGCAACAAAACAGTCATTGGAGGAAGACCAAGATCATGAAGAATTGAAACGCCCCACATAGAGGTCCTTAGAGGAACCTCGTGTGCATGAGGAAATACAATTCACGATGTAAAGGTTCTTGGAAGAAGCCCACATAAAATAAGAATTGTGACATGCTGAGCAAAGGGAAATAGAGGAACACATGCATGAAGAGTTGAAGCATATGATGTGAGAATAAGTATTAGGCGACATGGGTCGTGAAGAGGAAACTAAAAACCAATTAAGTAACTACTTGCATTTTTGTTTAAATTGTTAAGTGAACCTGATGTTGTGTTGAAGTTGATGTGGATGATAGCAACCTGCAAGGGGGAAAAAGGGATGTTAGGCGGAAATATTGTCGTTTAATTCCATTGTAGTACTTGCCCAACTATTTAAATTTGTCAATCCAAGATTCGTAGGCTTACGAAGCACATGCACTATATATGTAGGACTGAAGTAGAAGTAATCTAATCTAAATTGTTGAAATGAAATTAATCTAGGAAAGCATTGAAAGACTAACTAGGAAAGTAGGAAATTAATCTAGGAAAGCAATACAACATGTGAAGAGTTGAACGACAATTGACATATGTGAGATCACAAAATAAATCAATCTCAAATTATATTACAAGAATCAAATGACAAAGCATGAAAGAATAACAATGAAATAATCAAAGCTAAGAATCCCCTTCTCCTAATTACAAGACTAAATTATGAATTACATGCCTCCTTCATGAAAAGAGAACACTCTCTTATATACATGAGTGTCATAATGATAGATCCACTATTTTGTCAACCGCTCTCAACTACTTTCCCATTATTACAAGATATGATCCCTTCATATCCTCCACACATCTCTCACATATCTTAGATAAGATATGCCAACCAAATCTTCCTTGATCTTCCCTCCTTCAAATCTTCATGTTTGAATATGTAATTCGAATTTGAGGATAGGTGGTGAATTTTGACTTTGTTGAAATCTTCAAATATCCCTGTGCACATCATCAAACTCATCCAACTTTGATATATAATGAAAATATGTTAATTTCTGATATTTAATCACAAATCCACTTATAATACTAAAATGAATACAATGGAAAATAATAAGGAGAAACTCAAATATCATTATGGAAATGGTATGATGGAAGGTTAATGGGACGATGAAATGTAAGGAATATTGAAGGAAAAGGTGGATGAAAATATGACATTTATGAGGCCCAACATGCCCCCCAACTGAACTTGTTTCATGTCCTCATGGAACCATGCATGGATCTTCTTAAGAACTTTTGGCATTTAAACTATGCTTTGATTAATGATGTCCTTAACAATTAATGTTTCCAGGGTATGAAATACAAGAGTAACAACATGTGAAATACATGAGTAACAACTTACATTTTCTTATGATTGGTTCTTTTGTGACAACCATGAATACAAAGAATGTTGGTTCTTGTGTTAACAACATTCATTTCACTTATTTATTTTTTTGATGCAATAATTTAGCCATATACTCACTAGAAATAATAAGCTATCAATGTGCATAAGAAAGAATAACTGTGTATAAGAAATCCTTTTCTTTATCTTTATGAATCATGCCAATATGTATATCAATCGAAATGCAACAAAGTGTCGTTTGAAAATAAATGTTAGTGAATCATAAATGGAATGATGCAATGGTAAAATGGAATAATGGTAATGAATATGTAGTGAATATAGGTTCCCTCACCCCCAACTGAAGTGGTTGCATATGCTTATGCAACTTGGCATAGGTTATGAAAGTGAAAAAGGAAATAGAGCATGGTGAGGGAATTTTCAAAAATTATTCATTACTAGAAAATAAGGAATTACATGATTAAAGATTAGAAAAGAACATACCTCCACTTACCCAATAATGATGATGAACAATGCAATAGGAATATGGCTGGTGCTGGAGCATGGAAGATTTCATTGTTGCGGGATCATGAAAATGGAACTGCTAATGCTGTTGCTGTTGTAACTGGATCATGGGAAGTGAAGGAATCTGAACTGCTACTACTAAATCATGAGAAATGTGGAAGGCAGAGAATATGGAACCATGGTACTCTCATAGATCTAAAATCAAACTGTTGCAACTGCTGAGGGGATCATGAAAAAGTGTATAGTCTTCACCCGCTACAAACTGATGGTACAATTCTGATCATGTGAATGAATGTGTTGGTGTCGAGCATGAAGATAAATCATTCGATTACCAGCCATTAATGAATGTTGTTAACCAATTCGAGACAAACTCACTAGTGATGTCAATGAGTGTCAAGGTACTCGAGTACATATTGTGAAGTGTGAATAGATGTGTTGATGTAGAGCCACTTGCAAGATCTAACTATCAATGGACATTGATGTATTCCCACGATTTCTAGCGAGAGAACTTGCCATTAAGGCATGCAAGCCTGTAGGTACTCAAAATGGACTCTAGTCTATTTCATAGATAAGGTGCTAAGGTCGATGGGGCAAGACTGTTGAAAGGTGGGCCTTAAGGAATCCCACATCAATCAACGTGAGTTTATAAAAAGATTGGTAGGACTATAGATGTAAATATCTCAGTAGAAACAGGGTTTAAGGAAATCAAGGTAATGTGATCATGGAAAGGGAGTTTGTTTTATTCAGAAGGAAAACTGGAAAGGAAAAAATGAACTAAAAAAGATAAAGGAAATGATGTATGAAACTCATAAAGATAAGTGTGTGTGAAGTCATAAAGGATAAGGCAATGGAAGATGGTTGCAACACGAGGATGATCAGTGTACTAACAAGGAGTAATTGAGGTAAGCATATCATGACGCAAAATGGTTTATGAACATGTTACAAATACAGGAGTAACAACATGTAAAAAACATGTGTAACAACATGTAATACATGTGTAACAACATGTAACAGCATGTGTAACAGCATGTAAAATACATGTGTAATAGCATCATCATGAAATATATAATGAAGATCAACTCCTTCAAACTGTTTATCAAAGCATGTTTTTCTTAAAAATGTTCTGATTCTTGAAGATCACTGCGGGATGAATTACGAGCGTCTTGTTCTTGCAATTAATCTTAATACTAATCCTGCAATCAAACTTGTGAGAGCAATGTTAGATGTGAAATGCAAGATTAAGTACAAATGTGAACAAATTCAAAGTAGAAAATAAATGCAGCTATACCTGTTGTCCGCACTTGTTAGTTCCATCATTGATTCTGCCAAAGTGACTTAAGAAAAACAAAGAAACATTAAACGTAAAACCATGCATTTGTTTTATGGTTTTTCTTTCCATAAAACAAATGAAAACATTTTTTTGATGATTTTATTAATTTTTGTTGTTTTTCTTTTTACAACAAAAAAAAAATGCATTTCAAATTAATTTTTTTTTTCTTTATAATTCTTCAGATAAAACACTAGTGCAGGCATACTGGTAAGTAGTTATAGTGATCGGAGCATAAACTACAACTTGTGTAAAGTAAATATAGCAGACCACTGCAATATAATACTACTTGAACAAAGTCAACTTCATCAAATTCATTATTACCTTGCCATCGGTATGCGCAACCCAAACAATAAGCAAGTTATTACGTTAACTAACAGAAAAGTCTACTTCCATGTGAGCCGGCCTTGGCATGCGGCCCAGTCTTCATCAATCGTGATCGTTGCAATGTTGGCCATTTGAGAGATTTCACCCCAGGGATGTAAATGGGTATGCATGGATATCAGGGCATTTTGTTTTGGGAACAACCCGTTGGAATAAGATCTGGAGATACCTAATCTTCACACCCATTATACCATATCAGCATGTAGAAGGATGATATCACCACCCATGGAAACAACACATTTTATATGGAGCTGAAATACCCGATTAGTGAGCAGCCCAAAGGTAGAATATTTCATGTACAAGACAAGTCCTAGTGTTATTGACGCATTCTTGGATCGGTAAGTGCACAAACATGGAGACATGGCCATCGTTGATTTGGTAGTGAAATCATTGTGTGTGGGCGTATAAGTCCTGAGAAGATGCTCCAGATGCATCTCTTCGTTTCTGCTCAGAGTCAATAAGAAATTATACCAACCGGAAAAATAATCATGATCATAAGCATTGATAATATCATCAACGCAAAGAAATCCAGAGAATATGTGAAGAAAAGTGGGTGCATCCAGTCTCTATTCATTAATGGCATCGACTTTGGAACATGTTTTAATAATTTAATGGTGAAATGACCGATCAATGGACTCCCTTAAGCCTCATCTCGACTTTAGATTTGAGACGATTTGAGATGGCCTGCCTCCCGAGCATGGTCGGACCTCCATTCTAGCCGAGTTATGTCAGTCCTTGGCTTATAACAACCCTTTGTATTTCGACAAGATGATTAACAACATGAAGCATTTACAAACAGAGGGTGATGTTCCTCCCCTAACGTGTATTATTTCAGACGAGGCACCTTCTTTTACACAGAAGACTGCCAGGAAGCTGGGCATTCCCAGAGTATCATTCTGGATGCATAGCGCTTGCAGTTTCTCTACTTTCTTCTTCATCCCTCTTCTCGTTGATATGTGAAGAAAAGTGGGTGCATCCAGTCTCTATTCATTAATGGCATCGACTTTGGAACATGTTTTAATAATTTAATGGTGAAATGACCGATCAGTGGACTCCCTTAAGCCTCAGCTCGACTTTAGATTTGAGACGATTTGAGATGGCCTGCCTCCCGAGCATGGTCGGACCTCCATTCTAGCCGAGTTATGTCAGTCATTGGCTTATAACAACCCTTTGTATTTCGACAAGATGATTAACAACATGAAGCATTTACAAACAGTGGCAAATTCAGTGGACAGAATGCAGTGAATGCTTGTCATTGATGACAACAGTGAGGATGGCAGAATAAGAGATTTGAAGAGGATGGAAGAATAAGAAATTTGAATGTAAAGCTCAGGAGGAACAGCATGGAAGAATATGCCCACAAAAGCTCGAGATACAGAAGTTTGTTGAGAAGAAGGAAGATGGTGACCGTTGGATCCCATCCAAATTTCCCGAAAGGCCGACAACTGTCAGATCTGCAGAAGTTGCGAGGGAGATAAGCCATCGGAGATTCGGGGATCGGGATTTCAGTATGAAAAGTTCACTCGACAACGAAAACCCCGAAATCGCGATATGCGATTTTGTGATTTGATCGCAGCCGTTAAATCAAGCAGGGATCTAGACCGTTCATTCATATGGACGCGTGGCAGCCAGGAGGCCTCATCGGAGATTCAGGGATCGGGATTTCATAATGCAAAGAACACAATGCATCGAAAACCCCGATTTCGCGATATGCGAAATCCCGACTGAATCTGAACCGTCAGATCAACATGTGATCTAGACCGTCGATCTAATTCACGACAACAATCCACGTCAGCTAGGGACACGTGGCACAACCAGGTAATGACAAGTGTCAGGCAGATCTAACACTTCAGGCACATACAATTCATGAATCAGAGTGACACGTGGCAGGATCTAACACGTGCCAAATCATGTGTGACATCAGCAGAGGCATCGGCAATCGGGACTTGGATATGTCAAGAACACACTGCAACAGAAACTCCGAAATCGTGATATGCAATTTTGCGATGTAATCACAGCCGTTGGATTAAGAATGAGATCTGGACCGTTGATCTCCGTCATCGGGTAATCGGGGATCGGGAATACCGAAGGCATGTGTACAGTGACATTGAAAATGCCGAATCCTCGATGGGAGGTTTGACCGAGGTCATGTGTTGACGGTCTTATGGGGCCTAGGCCTATAGCCAGTAGGGCTAATGCATAGAAAGGGGCGCATCGGTAATCGGGGATTGGAGAGGTGAGAAACTCTCGACATCAGGAAGTGCGAAACCCCGAAACCCCGACGAGAGGTATGGTGACAGTCACATGATAGACGGCCACATGGACCATTATGTAGCCGAAAGGGGCTAAAGCTCGGGAAAGGAGCATATCGGGAATCGGAGAATCGGGGGTTCCGAGTACATGTGCATATGGACAATGAGAATGCCGAATTCGCGATGAGTGAAATCCCGATGGGATATGAACCATTGGTTCAAGCATTGATCGGAGGGTTGTTGTTGTTCCTCACACATTAACGCTTTAGTTATGAATCCATTAAGTGAAACAGACTTATGATGACAAATTGGTTAGTGTTTCAGTTGCCAAGACAGATGTCCTTGGATTTCACATTGGAAGGGGAAGTGGAATCGTTAAGGAAACGGGTATAAAAGAAAATGAGCAAGACTGGATTGGGTGGGCTGTTCTAAATGGAAAAAGAAAGAAATAGTTAGAAAGGAGAAAGGAGAACATGTTGAGCATGAAATTTAATGACAGGCAGAGGAGAAGAAGAACAGAATGACAAAAGAATGTGATGCAGAAGCAGACTTGTGAAGGAGGAGAAGAATTGCTGAATGATAGAGCAGAAGCATAGCAGAACGATAGAGCAAGCAGAAGAAGAGCAGAATGATAGAAAAATGCGATGCAGAGGAGACTTGCTGGGTGGACAGAGA
>ML815456.1:240555-253983 GCA_009831015.1 Picea engelmannii | reverse complement strand
ACTTTAGATTTGAGACGATTTGAGATGGCCTGCCTCCCGAGCATGGTCGGACCTCCATTCTAGCCGAGTTATGTCAGTCCTTGGCTTATAACAACCCTTTGTATTTCGACAAGATGATTAACAACATGAAGCATTTACAAACAAAGGGTGATGTTCCTCCCCTAACGTGTATTATTTCAGACGAGGCACCTTCTTTTACACAGAAGACTGCCAGGAAGCTGGGCATTCCCAGAGTATCATTCTGGATGCATAGCGCTTGCAGTTTCTCTGCTTTCTTCTTCATCCCTCTTCTCGTTGACCATGGTTATATTCCTCTCAAAGGTATATCTACTATCAACTACTGTTTTTTCACTGCACTAATTTTGTTTCTTAACCCTTTATAGATCATGAAGAGCTTACTTACTCTGTATCGCATTACTTCTTGTTGCAGATGACACATATTTAACAAATGGGTACATGGAAAATAGTAATCCCATGCATTCTTGGAATGCCCCCATTACGTATCAAAGACCTGCCCAAAACATTACAAGTCACAGACTATTCGAATTACTTGTTTCAGCTTGCCAGAAGTGAAGCACAAGCCACTCTGGTAGCCGATTTGGTAATACTTAATGCCTTTTATGAGCTGGATCATCCCGTAGTATGATAGAGACCTACAACATAATTTTTCTTCCCATCTCTCCCAGATGCCACATCATGTAAAACAACAAACAACCGATTAATTTCAAATCTGAAAGCAGATACGATCATTTTGAAGCATGATTAGAGGGATACATACTGGTTGTTTATTAATATATGATGATGCGTTGGATCAAACAAATAAAACCCTGTTTCCAATAATAGGAAAGCCAACTAATCATTGTTTTTTGAGCAATTGGTTTTGATTCACTTTGAAATAATTTGTTCAGATGAGGTGGACGATCGACAACTAAACTACGTAGATAAAGGCAACGAGAAATAATGACATCGTTAAGATTTTGGCCCATATTTCTCCATCAACAACATAGTCCAATTATCGATATGAAGCCCGAATCGAATGCTAAAATCATGGCGATAAAACTCCAACTTCCCTATTATTGAAAAGATACAGATAGAATTCGATCTTGAATGTTGATTCATCGGAGTAGTAAACCATTTAATTCATTTTCTTGCTAACGTGGATGCAGGAGAAGACTAATGACATGATTATTTCATTTGTTTGTGTTGCAAGTTGTAATTCAAGGGGTGTTGCAACAACTCAAACCAGAAATGAAAAGGCAACTTCAAACCAGAAACTATTGAAGCAGGAAACAAATTTTTGCACAATTTAAATGGAATTCAACTTATCACAGTTTAGCACTATTTTAGCATACCACGACAGTTTAGTGGGGGAAAACTCATGACTTTGCAGACCATTTATTATTATATTTTTCGTTTTGTGTTATTTTATCCTAACTCTACTATTGTTTTATTGTTTACAGATCTGCAAATTTATTCAATCATTGTTACAGCAAAAACGTCACTATTACAGCATGTAAAATTTTCACTGTATCAACATGCTGTAACAGCATGTTAAATTTTTCGTTGTATCAGCATGCTATAACAACATGTAAAATTTTGTTTTGTTTTTATTTGTCTAAATTTTTTTTCTTTGTTTATTTGCAATTCAAAGGATGGACGCAAAAGCATTCATTCCTGAAATCAAAATAATCCCTATTTTATGATCCTCGCGATCGCACAAAGCGTAGAGGAGAGCATATTTATTCTAGGTAAAAGAAAAATCTGATAATGAAAACAAAAACTGAAAATGAAAGCCTACCTACTCTATGTTAATTACATCTTAGAAATCAATTATGTGTAGTCAAATAACCAATGGATCCAATCTCGCAATAGTAACAACAATATGTTCAGTGGCAATTTTTCGAATGAAAAATAGAATTTTACAAGAATGAATGAATCTAGTTGTTGTAACTGTAAATTAACAAAATTAAAAGAATCTAACCTGGTAGTTGCTTGAAACTATCGTTCGATATATATTTTGTAGGCATAGTTTCCCTCACTCAGATCATGCTACATCTCCTCATTGTTCTTCTAAAGTTCCTCAGATGTTGATTCCTCGTTTGTTTCTAGAGGAGTATTTAAGCTTTGGGCTGCTGGCAAGATCTCTTCTTCCTGAGAAGAAGAAATCCCATCTTTTGCAAGGATCTGAGAGATTTGTTCCAAGATGACACTCATAGTTAAATCATATTGCAAAAGGGGTTCTTACAACACCCAAATCAAAAAAAAAAAAACTGAAAATCACACCTGTTGAAACACGTGAAAACCTCTTCACAGTTGCAAAAATTGAAATTGCAGAAATTTGGAATTGCTGGAATTGAAATCTACACTTACTATTGGAAGATTGGTTGTTGTCATTGATGTCAACCCTATTCATGGGTTTTGGACCGCAACATTGATGAAGGTATTTGGACAACAAGGACAATGCACATGTAGATACAACACCCATGGATGGATAGTATACATCATGTTGTTTTCGGTGGTATGTGACACGTCACGTGGATCCTCATGGTTGAGGAGAAATGAATTTTTGAAGATGACAAAGTGAATTGAAGAAAGAAGTACATGTAGGCCCTGAAGATAATTAAAGAAAAGAATTAAAAAATAAGAAAGTGTCAAGTCGGCCCTAATATTAAAAGGAAGTGACATAAATGGTATAAATACATATCATTATACATTCATTTGATACACAAGTCAAATTTCAGAGGAAATCGGAAGTAAAGAAGGCCGGATTTCAAGGGAGGATGAAGTCTTTTGGTGATGTGTTCTAAGGTATGTTATTTTCAGGTCATCTTACCATTTTCACTATAACTTTTTTTCTAGAATGATTCAGATGGTTCCATTGATGTGGCATTGAGAAGACATATCAAGGTACCTATGGTAAAATTTTCAACTATTCATTCGCTATAATTATGTAGATACACTCTGTGCAAGACACGGTTTTTTATCAGTCCTGAAGCTAGTCAATAAACAGGTGTTCCGGGTAAAACAATCATAACAACTTCATAGAGGATCAAAATGAAGTGGCAACACTTCCATTGGAAATAGTATGGATTGTAGTTTCTTGTGTGAAATTTTCAGAATCGGATGTTAAATAGTGAGTGCGGGGCATGTTGTACAAGTTGGGTCTTCTGAATAAACCAGAATTGAATAAAGTCTACCATTCTTTCTATAACTTCCTTTTGGGGATGATTCAAGGAGTGAAACTTGGAGAAGTTTCATACAGTACATTGAGTAATATTATCTACAAGATCATATTATTTCAAGAATTGAATAATTGCATAAATTGAAGAAGTCTCAGGAAGCATTATCATATTCTATGTGATGGTTGGTTGATGGTCATGATTTAATGTAAAGTTTTATTATCTCTCATATATTATTGGGTGGAAAGAAGGGGCAAGGATGGAGAGTTCAAATATCTCTTGATATTGGAGGATTGTATCTTCCTCTTGGAGGTTTATACCTCCCTTTACATTTGGAAGCTGTAGCTACCTTTGGAAGTCATTACTTCCATTGAACAAAAACTATTGATTGTTTCTCATATATTGTGCATGGTGTATTGTGGTGTATTGGTGTAACTCTTATACTATTGTTCATTTCTCATTGGATATAATTGAATGATTTAAGTATAAGTTGAAAAAGGTTTTTAAATTGTACTTGATACTGATTCACCCCCTCTTAGTATCAACAATTGGTATCAGAGTGGGTTACCTTCAGTACAGTTTAACCACTGGAAGGAAGATCCTATGCAGAAATGGAAGACAACATTCCAAATGGTATTCCACCATTTGATGGAAGCAATTTTGAATACTGGAGTAATAGAATGGAAACTTACTTGAAATCTCTTGGGGTACATGTTTGGTTCTCAATTGCTTCAGGATACAATGCTTTGAAGAAACCAAAGACTATAGCTGAAAAGGAAGCAAAAAGAACAACAAATTGGTAATAGATATCATCCTTGATGGATTGACAGATTCAGTGAAATCCAAGGTGGGATCATGTGCATCAGCAAAAGAGATTTGGGACAAACTACAAGACCTTTATGCAAGGGAAGAAGCAGAAGAAGAAGAAGAAGTTGAAGCAAATTACAACATCTCAGATTTCAAAGAAGAAAATAGAGGTCAGTTCTTTTGCTTTAATTGTGAAAGAGTAGGACATGTTGAATTTGAATGTCCTCATCCAAGGATTGAAAGAGATGACACTAAAGAAGAAAATCCCAATGAAGAAGAAGAAAATCATGAAGCAGGAATGATTCAACAAGAAAATGAGAATCTTAAAAAATTGAAGCATGTTGAGATTGAAAATAGCAAGCTCAAAGACATGCGTAGAAAACTAAGAAGTGAATTGGGTAGTTATGAAAAGACAGTTGTAAGCTTGAAGAAACAATTAGAATACTTTGAGAAACTAAGAGAAGAAACCATTTCCTTGAAAACTCTACTCGAAGAAGCAAGAAGAATAGGAGAAGTAAAGAAGGCCCAAATGATGAAGAAAGAAGAAGATTCTGAGAAACTTGAACAAGAAGTTGTCTCATTGAGGAAGAGCTTAAGAAACTCTCAAGTGCCAAAAGACTTAACACTTCTTGGATGCATGGGTGAAACTTCATACAAATAAGATGCAAATACCAACAAGAAGATTGAAAAAAGAGCTACACAAACAGTTGATGAGAAGTGGACCAGGATACCAGAAAGAAGTAATGATTACAAAAGAGATGAATATCCAAGAAGACCTCCTACCTTCAGGAATCAAAGAAGCTTCAATCAGTATGAAGAAAATATAGAAGAGTATATCATGAACCCATATGGACTACATCACAAAGAAGGCCACTTACTCCAAGGTATCAAAATTTCTTTCTTGGTCATTGTTATACTTGCAAAACTTTTGGACATAAGGCAATAAATTGTAGAATCAATGAAAGGAACAAATACGCAAGAAACATGAATGGTGTAAACAGAAGATATGGAAATAATCGTGGATTTGTCAACAGAATTTATAATTCATTTTCCCCATTGATGGACAAAAATATTGTATGATACAAATGTAATTATCTTGGTCACAAAGCACGAGATTGTAGATATATGACTGAAGATGTCCTATGGCAACCACAGTATGGAAAAGGAAAGAGATTCCAAACAATGAAGATTGTCGAATAGCATTAACCGCTAAAGAATGTAAAGAAGAAGATGAATGGAACATAGATAGTGGATGTTCTTCACACATGACCGGGCATCAAGACAAATTCATCAACTTGAAGAGAAAGGGTGGCAATGCTGCATTTGGAGATGACTCATCTACCAAAATACTTGGAGAAGGTGTAGTAGAGCTTGGAAGAAAAAATGTAAAAGCAAATAATGCCCTATTGGTTGAATACTTGAAGCATAATCTACTCAGTGTTAGTAAAATGTGCAATCAAGGATACACTCTTAAATTTGACTCCCGAAAATGTAAAATTAGAGAAAATAACTCAGGAAGATTGGTTGCAACTGCAACAAGAATACCGAACAACATATATATCCTAGACATAAAGAAGAGAGAGAATAAAGAAGCCACACAAAAGGATTCCAAGGAAGAAAAAGTCCCAAAGACCAAAAATAAGGATGAAGTATTATTGAGTGCCACATGTTCAGGGGGAGCAAACCCAAAGAAGAGAGTTACCCTTTTCCATTAAACTCAGGGGGAGAAAGCCCTACCCTTTGCCATTGATGTCAAAGGGGGAGAGAAATTGGGATAGTGATGATAGGGGGAGAACGAGTGTTTCCATCAATGACAAAGGGGAATATTGTTGGAAGATTGCTTGTTGTCATTGATGTCAACCCTAGTCATGGGTTTTGGACCGCAATATTGATGAAGGTATTTGGACATGAAGGACAATGCACATGAAGATACAAAACCCATGGATGGATAGGATACATCATGTTG
This sequence comes from Picea engelmannii, assembly GCA_009831015.1. Taxonomy (NCBI): domain Eukaryota; kingdom Viridiplantae; phylum Streptophyta; class Pinopsida; order Pinales; family Pinaceae; genus Picea; species Picea engelmannii. Next base: position 248,031 of record ML815456.1, on the reverse strand, counting down.
TTTCCAGTGGTATGTGGCACTTCATGTCGATCCTCATGGTTGAGGAGAAATGAATTTTTGAAGATGACAAAGTGAATTGAAGAAGGAAGTACATGTAGGCCCTGAAGATAATTAAATAAAAGAATTACAAAATAAGAAAGTGTCAGGTCGGCCCTAATGTTAAAAGAAAGTGACATAAATGGTATAAATACATATCATTATACATTCATTTGATACACAAGTTGAATTTCAGAGGAAATCAAAAAAAAAGAAGGCCAAATTTCAAGGGAGGATGAAGTCTTTTGGTGATGTGTTCTAAGGTATGTTATTTTCAGGTCATCTTACCATTTTCGCTATAAATTTTTTTCTAGAATGATTCAGATGGTTCCATTTCTATGGAATTGAGAAGACATATCAAGGTACCTATGGTAAAATTTTCAGCTATTGATTTACTATAATTATGGAAATACACTTTGTGCAAGATAGGGTTTTTGACCAGTCCTGAAGCTAGTCAATAAACAGGTGTTCCAGGTAAAACAGTCATAACTTATTCATAGAGAATTGGAGTTTCTTCCATTAGACATATTAAGGATTGGAGTTTCTTGTGTATGAGTTTCAGAATTGGATGTTAAATATTGATCGTGGGGCATGTTGTACAAGTTGGGTCTTCTGAATAAACCATAATTGAATAAAGTCTACCATTCTTTCTATAACTACCTTTTGGGGAGGATTCAAGGAGTGAAACTTGGAGAATTTTCAGAGAATACATTGATTAATATTATCTATAGGATCATAGTATTCCAAGAATTGAAGAATTGTAGAAATTGAAGAAATCTCAGGAAGCATTATCAGATTCTATGTGATGGTTGGTTGATGGTCATGATTTAATGTAAAGTTTTATTATCTCTCATATATTATTGGGTGGAAGGAAGGGGAAAGGATGGAGATTTCAACTCTCTCTTGATATTGGAGGATTGTATCTTCCGCTTGGAGGTTTATACCTCCCTTTACATTTGAAAGTTGTAGCTACCTTTGGAAGTCATTACTTCCCTTTGACAAAAAACTATTGATTATTTCTCATATATTGTGCATGGTGTATTGTGGTGTATTGGTGTAACTCTTATACTATTGTTCATTTATTATTGGATATAATTGAATGATTTAAGTATAATTTGAAAAAGGTTTTTAAGTTGTACTTGATACTAATTCACCCCCCTTTCAGTATAAACACTTACGCTTGCAGGAATTGAAACACTTCCTACATGCCCTTACCCATATGTCACCTCAGAGTTAGAAGCATGACTAATCATACTTGCATGAAAATTCAAACTAAACTTCAATCCATCGTGCTTCCCTGGCAACGGCGCCAAAATGTTAGGCAGAAATATTATCGTTTAGTTTCGTTGTAGTACTTGCCCAACTATTTAAATTTGTCAATCCGAGGTTCGTAGGCCTGCGAAGCACATGCACTATATATGCATGATTGAATTAGAAGTAATCTAATCTAAATTTCTGAAATGAAATTAATCTAGGAAAGCATTGAAAGACTAACTAGGAAAACAGGAAATTAATCTAGGAAAGAAATACAACATGTGAAGAGTGTCAGCTCACACAATAAATCAATCTCAAATTATATTACAAGAATCAAATGACAAAGAATGAAAGAATAAAAATGAAAGAATCAAAGCTAAGAATCCCCTTCTCCTAATTACAAGACTAAATTATGAATTACAGGCCTCCTTCATGAAGAGAGAACACTATCTTATATACATGAGTGTCATAATGACAGATCCACTATTCTCTCAACCACTCTCAACTACTTTCCCATCATTACAAGATATGATCCCTACAAATCCTCCACACATCTCTCACATATCTTAGATAAGATATGCCAACCAAATCTTCCATGATCTTCTCTCCTTCAAATCTTCAAGTTTGAAGATGTGATTCGAATTTGAGGATAGGTGGTGAATTTTGACTTTGTTGAAATCTTCAAATATGCCTGCACACATCATCAAACTCATCCAACTTTGATATATAATGAAAATATGTTAATTTCTAATATTTAATCACAAATTCACTTATAATACTAAAATGAATACAATGGAAATAATAAGGAGAAACCCAAATATCATTATGGAAATGGTATGATGGAAGGTTAATGGGATGATGAAATGTAAGGAATAGTGAAGGAAAACGTGGATGAAAATATGACATTTATGAGGCCCAACAAGGGACAAAGAGAGATATATTATCTCCTCTACCAGAAAGGGATGTGTGTCAGGTAAGTAAGAAAAAACACACGAGAATAGAGTTCAAGACGGTTGAACTCAGAAGTTATGAGATGGATGGTGTCATGTTGGATATCGAATCTGATGTGAACATCTTACCAAAGAAGTCATGGGAATTAATGGGTAAAACGAACTTGGTGTGATCACCCATTCAGCTTCAAATGGAAAATCAATACAAAATATACCCTATAGGTCGATTGGAGCAAGTCTAAGTGAACATAGAGGGGGTGAAGAAGAAGGCATATTTTGAAGTAATAGAAATCATGGATGAATCTAATCCATACCCTGCCCTATTTGGTATTGATTGGGCCTTTGACAACAATGCTATGTTAAATATGAAAAAGAGATAGATGTTGTTTAAGATTGACAACCTACACATGATTAGACCATTAGATCTAAATGAAGGGGACATATACAATGAGCCAATGGATGAGAATGGACAGATCTCTGTTATTGAAAATATTTACAAGATCATGGGGCACAGGGAAGATTATGTCAATCCCTGTAATGAACCAAATGCTTAAAACATCATAATAGAATATAAGTACACACCATGTACAAAATGTGAGCATGGAGCACCAATACAATATAGATAAGTTACACAATAATGCCTTAAATAAGAGGAGAACCTCCTCCAAAACCAAATACCTCCATACTTCACAATTCACATGTCTCCAATAATGAATACATGATATCTATATATACCTATTCACACTTGCACATGAGGCCCCTTTACTATTAGGCCGACCCTATTACATATATATTTACACATTACATGTACATTTAGGGCCATATATTCCCCCTCTTGGGGTCATATCATATACATATAGCTCTATATATGCTCCCCTTGGGTCATAACATAATACCCTCCAAAAAACTTTGTCCTCAAAGCTTTGCAATTAAAGGCTTCACATGTGATGAAACCAAGTAATATGATTTTCTTATGTTCCTGCTTTCTTTATTCCATTGATGATGATATATCCATCCAAAATCATTTTTTTTTCGGTCTTAATCCTTGGTGTCTAGTTGTTGCATAATTTTCTTTCCTTTGATTCCATGTATTTTTCCTGTAGCTTCTCCAATTTGTAGTGGTTGTTGGTCTATGATAATAGATTGTTGAAGAGTGGTTTTGTGATGCCTTGTTCCATGAATATTGACAAGTATTCCATCTTCTTCCTTCATAATGTTGATACCGACCTTCTTGTCTTCCTTGAAATGTTTCCTGGTAATGAAGGTGTCGATATGGTTCTACTTTTGACAAGTTTTCTTCCCTCTACATGTGCATTTTCTCTAAATTATTTTCAAAGACAATGGAAACCTCTGTTGAATTAATGAGAGGGGGGGTGAATTAGTAATAGATAAATTGAATCCTTTTTAACCACAAAATGCAAGTGTTATATCAATGTAGCATTATCATCCAATAGTTGCAAAGTAAATAAACAATGAAAAAATGAGCAATCATACACATACACAGTGCACCATTGTTTTTACGTGGGAACCCAAAGCAGGAGAAAACGACATAATCCTTTTTCTTATATGTCTTTAAGAATTACATTAATTGGAAGCACCAACTTCCTTTGTTTTCCAGCTGCAACTGGAAGGAGGCTCCAACCCCCTAGTTTCTCAGGCTACAACCTGAGGGAAGCTCCAACTCCCCAATTCTCTAGCTACAACCAGAAGGAGGCTACAACCCCCTATGATCTCCGGCTACAACCCCCTATGCTCTCCGACTACAACCAAAAGGTGGCTATAACCACTTGTCCTTGACCCATCCAATTTCCCTAAAATATAAGTAGAATGATGGAACCATTGTCACACTATCACTGTGAGATATACTATTGTAAACATGTACCAATCAACCTGCACCAAACGACCTGTACCAACTTGTAACAAACAACCTAGACCATAAACAAGTGCATCAACCATGCACCAACCTGTACCATCAATGAGTGCATGAACCATGCACCAAATATGTACCAATCATGCATCAAATACACATAAAATATGACTTATCAAGATGTACCAATATTATCAACTATAGACCTCATGTATGTGCCAACTCATCAACTACTTGTCTCAACCATGTACCCAACATGTACCTCAACCAAAAGCCCTCATCATTTTCATCATCCAAATCTGATTTGTAACTCTGTAATAGACCTAGTTTATATGATCACATACCTGCAAACCTTCCTTAACTTTAACAACAAGTGACTAGCATTTTCATCAAACTTTACTTTAGTCTCACATGACTAATTTTGGATTAGTCAACAACCCTAAGTTGAAATAATCATAACTATGTACTTGTAATGAATAAAGATATGAAAATAGTACACAATTCTCTTCAGTGTCTTTTATCCAATTCCTCTATGTTTCACTACTTGGAACCTCTCAAAAAAAGAGTTATAGCAAAAATGGCATACCTTGTTGAATTTTGGCTAATTCTAGAGAACGAACTTGTAGAGCATGCCCCACACACAATGTTTGTTGCATAGATCTGAAAATGGTACACATAATACTAAAGACTATACTCTAACCAATACATTTTTTATTACTGAATTTGGATCTTTTATGAATAAGTTATGATGTTTTTACCCAAAACACTTGTTTTAGACTAGTCGCAGGACTAGCCACAAACCCTATTTTCCACGGAGTGTAACTCCAAAATACAACGACCCACAAGCTAAAAATTTTATCACAACTACTTGGATATGTTTCCTCAAAGGCCTCCATATTTTGCGATCTGAATCATTCTAGAAAAAAAAATTTATTGCGAAAATGGTGAGATGACCTGTAAATAACATACCTTAGAAAGCATTATCAAAAGAATTTATCCTCCCTTGAATTTCAGCCTTCTTTACTTCACCTTCCCTCTGAAATTATCCTTAGATATCCTTTGGTTACCTTAGTCACTTGTAGATATTCAATATGCTCAAGTGTAATTAAAATGAGAGACCCTTGCCTCGTATTTATACTTTTATGTAGCTTCCTCAAGGGGTTACCTTCTAACCATCTTAAACCACTTTCCTTATTTTAGGGCTAATCCACTTCTAACCACTTGCCCACTTAGTAATTTCTCCATTAACTTCATTATTTAAATAATTTATTTTGTATCCTCTTTGACTTATAGTACACTCATCACTTCACTTTATTATTTAAATAATTTATTCTTTACAACCACTTTGACTACTTTGACCTTTTGGGGCTTCTAGATGACTCATGAGGGTTCTGCAACTTCACATGGACATAACTCTCTAACCTTGAGGAGTTATGTGAAGTTCCACATACCATCAGAAATGGCATGACATGTACTATCCATATAGAATAGTCTTACCTTCAAATATATTAAAACTCATACCATTATACATCAAACAAACTTGGGTCCATTACCCTAACCTTTATGCTACCGAAATTGTCTACTAGTCTTTCTTCAAGGGTTCACATCAATGAAAACCAACCCAAATAATCCACATCCTCTATATTCCTTTCTTTCTCTTTGATTGTTCCAGCCTTGTATATAATTCCATCATATTTGGCATGTACATCCTCTAGATGGAGTCCAACTTCTTCAAGTATCTTCTAGTGACCTTCTTGAATCTCGTCTTCTTTCTCCCTTTGAAGTTGCAATGTCACCCCATTTATCAAATTCTAACATCATTCTTCAATTTTGGATTGCATTGCTGATTTTACCTCATTAGTGTTTAGGGATTGCTCAACCTTCTTGCAAATTTTCTCCTCAATTCATTTTGTAGATTCTTCATCCAAGATCCTTATTTCTTCTTTATTTCGACAATTCTTCTTTTCTTCTTTCAATATCTTAACCTCATCCAATAATTTTTTATTATGGTTTCCTAATCTACATATCTCTTCATTTTTATTTTTTTAAATCTTCCATTGACTCATATTTTTACCACTTGCCTTTGCTAGTATTTTCTTGTTTTAATTCCTTAACCTCCTTAATAAATGATTCATTAAGGGATGGCATCTTATATATCTCCTCACCTTTCTTATTAATATCTTTCTTTGCTTATTTTAATTCATATTGAATTCTATACAGTTCCTCCATTTTTGTATCCTTGATCGATTTATTTGAGACGCGTTTTTAAAATTCTTCCCATGTGTAGTGCCATCAAGTATCTATATCAATAATCAACCACCATTCCCAAGATTCACCATAAAAATAATTTATTTCCCTTGAAGGATTTCTACTAGATTCATTTACCATCCTCAACCATTCCATAGGATTGATTTCATCTTTATCTTCATCTCTTGTAAATTTAGGTATTTCCATTGATTCTTAATTGAGGTCTAACCCCAACCATTAACTTACAACCTCCATATATTAAGGATAATGATATGAAATAGTTATAATCCCTGTTCCCATATAATATTATATGTTTCCTCTTTCCAATGGATTTTGAATCAGCACCATCGAACATTCCAATCAAAAGTTATGATAGTTTTAAGTGAACATACCTTTGAAACCTTGATTTGGGGTACATCCTCCTGGCTGACATTCCTTCTGATCTATTTCTAAAATTTCATCCCCTATGAGTATAAAATTTTGACATGTAGTACTCTGAAATGTCTTCTCTGCAATTCCATAGGTCCAACAAAAATTGGTTGTGCCAAATGAAGTTTATTGTAACTTTCCCAAACCTGTCGAATTTTGGCCTATTTTGGAGAGCGTGTTGATTAAGGTTGGTTGTCATTGATGTCAACCCTTGAAGAAAGACCCATAGCACAAAGGATTGGGTAATGGACCCAATAGTGTTTGATGTAAATATGACTCATTATTTTTTTTTCATGGTTGATAAGAAGTAAATATGGATGAACTCCAAAGTGGTCCCCTTATGGTGAAAGCCCTCATGGGAAGATGCTTTGTGGAGTAAGAGAACCCATGCTTAATTGTGGAATAATGAGATGAAGGAAAGTGATTTTTTCTAGAAAAATATCCTAGATGGATAGTTCTTGTCATGTCATTTTCAGTGGTATGTGGAATGTCACATAATTCCTCACGATTAGAGAGTTATGGCCATGAGAAGTTGGAGACCCCAGGTTTAGGTAATGGACCCAAGTTTGTTTGATGGTTAATGGTATGAGTTATGATATATTTTTAGATAATACTATTCTATATGGATAGTACATGTCATGCCATTTCTGGTGGTATGTAGAACGTCACATAACTCCTCACGGTTTGAGAGTT
>ML815456.1:197905-214415 GCA_009831015.1 Picea engelmannii | reverse complement strand
TGGAGCTTCCCTCAGGTTGTAGCCTAAGAAACTAGGGGGTTGGAGCCTCCTTCCAGTTGCAGCTGAAAAACAAAGGAAGTTGGTGCTTCCAATGAATGTAATTCTTCAAGACATATAAGAAAAAGCATTCCGTGGTTTTCTCCTGATTTGGGTTTCCACGTAAAACACTGTTGTACTGTGTATGTGTATGATTATTAATTTGTTCATTGTTTATTTACTCTTCAGTTATTGGATGATAATGCTTCATTGATATAACACTTGGATTATATGGTTAAAAGGGATTAAATTGCTCTATTACTGATTCACCCTAGAGTGAACTTGTACAGTATTCCATGCACACAATACTTGATATCAGGTTATGAAACTTGCACCAACAATACTAAGGAATTTAATGTTTCCAATGCAATTGGTCTCATAGAATTTGGATCTTCTATGAGGAAGTTATGATTGTTTTACTCGGAACACATGTTTGAGACTAGTTACATGACTAGTCAAAAACCCTATCTTACACATGGTGTATCTCCGAAAGTACAACAAACCATAAGATTAAATTTGTACCATAGGCACCTTAATATGTACTATAAACATCCTACACTTTTTTCCATTTGAAGTGGACCCAAAAATATGTTATGGTGAAAATTCCAAGATGGCTTGCTTGAGGTAGCAAAACCCTATGATCGATGCTCTCATACCAAATGTAATGAACCAAATGCTTAAAACATCATAAAAAATAGTACACACAATGTACAGAATGTGATCATGGATCATAACTCTAATATAGATAAGTTACACAATAACTCCATAAATAATAGGATAACCTCCTCCACATAACCAAATACCTTCATACTTCACAATTCACATGTCTCCAATAATGAATACATGATCTCTCTATATATACCTATTCACACTTTCACATGAGTCCCCTTTACTATTAGGTCAACCCTATTACATATATATTTACACATTACATGTACATTTAATCCCATATATTCCCCCTCTTTGGGTCATATCATATACATATATCCCTATAGATGCTCCCCTTGGGTCATAACAATATCACAATGGATGGGGAGCTAAATTGGAGGAGAGTGAAGTCATATAATATTGATTCAGAGGATGCCATGGAGAGGTGGAAGCATAAGATTTATGGAATATTTACAAGGAGATTCACCCAGATCACCACTGAAGTGCCCGAAGAGGAATTCATGTCCTACCGATTATATGAGTCAGATCCGGTGGATATGTTCATTGTTTGGATGTAGCATATTCTTGTAATCCATCTGATATGTGGCCTCGATACAGTGTTAATATGGATACCTTCATAATGGTGGGAAGCTCATTGATAGCATCTTCATGAATGGGAAACTATGGAATATTTGATAAGAGAAAGGTTTAGGCTAGGGGTAGATATCTATTAGTAAATGTGTTCTTTTGAAAGGAATTGGATAGCCATGTAATGATGGGGTGCGTGAAGTAGTTATCTAAAATCCAAACGCACTCAGTTGATTCGACATTCCTTCTATCCAGTTCCTCAATTCTATAGAGGATGAGTGGGTGAGCCATGTACATGTAGGATGGATATGAACACTTAGTCTGTTGTAATTGAAAGAACGTTCTCTTGTTCATTCCATCTAAACCTTATTGAGAAAACAGACGCATTGCATAGAAACCAGGAAATAATGGTTGGTCAACAGATTCCACTAGATACAGCTAAAAATATTGCAGATCCTCCATGGTGGAAACTAAAAAGTTGGATCCATGTGAAATAACGTCGCGACTCGCTAGGGGTTGCCACGATAGATTAACCCTTGGTGAACCAATGCAATGGTGCACAAGAGTCATGTGTGGTTCCCCTGAAGAGTAAATACTCGCACATGTATGGAGCCGTCAAAACCACACTAAAAAGAAGGCGGCATAAATGTTTTCACTCCATAAATATTATCCTATCTATTGTTCATTTCCAAGGGGTTCACAAATTTTGACAATACCCGACGGTAAATGCAAGATCCCATACAAAGCTTATGCACATTTGGAAATAAAAAAGAATGGACATGCACCATGAATGTGACAAGACAAGAAGAAGATTGATAGAGATTGCAAAACTCATAATTATGGTGGTAGCCACAAAATGAAACACTCTTTCCATTTCATTGACAGTTGGAGAAGATGACTGGATGGTATAGGTAGTAATGTCCCAGTGGTTCTTGAGAAGGGTCATACTACACTCTAAGTTATTAATGATGTGGTGCATACCTCCCATAGATTATACTGCCATACCTGGACATAAACTTTCCTCTTCTCGAACTAATATTTTCCAATTTAAACTTGGGAGTTATTATTTCTAGTCTATGAGAAGGATTACAGAGCTACTTAGCAATTGAATAGGAATATTAGAGATGATCAGGGGCATAGTTGATGAGTCCATCTCAACAATAGGTTTCATCCATCAATATACTGATACTACAATTGGTAATGGATTCGTCAAGAAGGTCGTAGGGCCATGATGCAGAGCTAGACCCCTTTTCTTTTATACCACTTGACAATTCAACAGTGGATCAATTCACCTCTGTCCTTCATAACACATACCTCTATATTTCTATGATATATCAAAATAGAAAAAAAAAAAAAAAAAAAAAAAAAAAAAAAAAAAACAATTACAGAAGACTGATTACAATATTAACAAGAAATTTCAACACACTCTGCCCTTCCCACTCGCAAATTCCCTCTCTCTTTTTTTTTCATTGAAATGTAAACAAAGGAATCATTACAACTGCAATTTGGTTCATATCCACAAAGATAGGATCAATTGGACTCAAATAGCCTAAAAAAACAATAACCTCCTAAATTTGCTAGTTACATGGAAAACATAATTGTCCTATCTGAAAAATTTCCGCGTATTGAGGAACCAACTCCTCTGGTAAACATTTTTAACCTCTTGATCATTTCAAATTTCATGAATTCTCCTGCATCATGCTTCCACAGAACAAAGAATTCATGGGCTTCTGTGCATGAGGTCTTCAATAGTTTTGCCACTTTTCTGTAATAGTGTGGCAGTCATCCAAGTTTCGTCTGCCACTGGATGGTTCTTCCACTTGATAAAATATTCATAATATTCCTTTCCCCTGGTATTCTTGATCAATAATTTATCTAGGATCTTCTCTGGTTGCAAAGGCTCCGTTGATGGAAACTACTTTTGCAAATGAACTGGTTATTGTTGTCCATTGTCACCTACTGGTTGCATTACATCTTCAGGTTGATAACTATATAAGTATGTCACATTGAATATAGGAGAAATATTGATTCCTGGTGGAAATTCAAGCTCATATGCATTAGCTGAAAATTTCCTAATAATTTTACAAGGCACAATTTTATTTATTTTCAGTTTATTGTATTCTCTTTTAGGAAATCTTTATTTTCGTAAATGCGCCAACACAAAATCTCCCTCTTCAAAATTATACTCTATTCTTTTGAGGTCTTCCCTGCTTATATATTTGATATTTTTGTCTTGTAGTTTTTGCTTCACTTGCTCATGAATTTCTTGAATGGCTAGCAAAATTCTCACCTGCTACACTCCATTGTTCTGCTCTTCCCAAGTTCTTGAGTTCATGCACTCCTCTTGGATGCATTCTGTATAAAATTTGGAAAGGACTCTAGCATGTGCTTCTGTTTGGAGAGTCATTTTAGGCAAATTCATCTTGTGCTAAGATCTAATCCCACTTCTTTGGATGGTCTCCAACTAAACTTCGTAAGATATTCCCCAAAATTCTATTTACCACTTCAGTTTGTCCGTCAATCTGAGGGTGATACACTAAACTGAAATTCAATTATGTCCCAAGTTTCTTCCATAATGTCCCCCAAAAGTGTCCCAAAAATTTAGTGTCTCTATCAAAGACAATACTCTTGGGTACTCCATGCAACCTCACCACTTCTCTAAATAACAAATTGGCTACACAAGTGGCATCACTGGTTTTATAGCAAGGGATGAAGTGAGCCATTTTAGAAAATATGTCTACGACTACAAAAATGGATTCATTCCCTTTCTGATTCTTTGGCAATCCCAAAACAAAGTCGATACTCATTGAATCCCAAGGCCTTTCTGGAATTGATAATGGAGTGTATAACCCAATATTTTTACTTCTTCCTTCAGCATATTGGCATATCCTACATTTACTTACAAATTTCTACACATCAGTTCTTAAATTTTTCCAATAACAAAATCGCTTCAACAGTTCATGTGTCTTGTCATGCCCAAAATGTCCTCGAAGGCTACCATTGTGCTTTTCCTTCGTTAAATTTTCTCTCATTGAACAATTGGGAATGCAAAGTTGATTTTTTTTTAACAGTCGTCCATATAGGATTATGTAATCAAGCCATGGACTTCAATTTTGAATGGTTGGGTTTTTGTAGGCTTCATAGGCCTCTTTGAAATCAACATCGACCTCATACAACTCCTTTATAAAATTGAATCCCATCACTTGAACTTGGTTTTCTGCATTAACAAATGCCTCCTATTTAAAGCATCTGCAATGTTTTTAGACTGCCCACTGATACATTTTAAAACAAATGTAAAACTCTGAAAGTATTCAATCCATTTAATACACTTTTGAATCAATTTATATTGTTGCATCACATATTGCAAAGCATGGTTATCGCTATAAAGAACAAACTCCTTGGATAATAAATAGTGCCTCCATTTCTTCAGTGCTTTAACTACTGCGTAAAATTATTTATCATAAGCAGTGTATTTCCTCCTTCATTCATTTAATTTATTGTTGAAGTATGATATGGGTCTATCCTCTTGACTAAGGACTACGCCAATTGCTTCACCACTGGCATCAAACTTCACCTGGAATGGTTTGCTGAAATATGGTAAGATTAGGATAGGTCGTTCTGTAACTTTTTTCTTCAATAACTGAAATCCTCTTTCACCTTCAACAGTTCATTGAAATTGTTGTTTATCCTTATTTATTGTCTCCACAATTGGAGCACTCATCCTGCTGAAGTTTTTGATGAATTCCCTATAAAAAAAGGCCAACCTATGAAAGATTCTAACTTCAAAAATATTTTTAGGAGAGGGCCATTCAACAATAGCTCTGACCTTTTCCAGATCCATTTTCAACCCATCCTTGGAAATGAAAATCCCAAGTACACAAGCTCTATCTTAAAAAATGAACATTTCTTCAAATTAATGAGTAATTTGTCTTGTTTCAACTTCTCTAATATGTACCTCAAATGCCTCAAGTGATCCTCTTTTGACTAGCTATAGATTAAAATATCATCCAAATATACTATCACAAATTTCCCTATGAACTCTTTCAGTACCTTGTTTATTTGCCTCATAAAAGTGTTGGGTGCATTGGACAATCCAAATGGAATAACCATCCATTCATACAACCCATCATTGGTTTTAAATGTTTTTTTCCACTCATCTCCCTCTCTAACTCTAATTTGATGGTACCCACTCTTCAAATCAATTTTGGAAAACCAACTAGCACCACACAAACAGTCTATTAAATCATCAATATGAGGTAAGGCAAATATGTACCTGATTGCAATTTTGTTCAAGGCTCTAGAGTCCATACACATGCGCCATCCACCATCCTTCTTTGGAAGCAACACCTTCGACACTACACATGGAGTAAGGCTCTCCCTGATTAGTCCTTTATCCAACAACTCCTATGCTTGATTTCTAATTTCCTCATTCTCTTTAGGGGTCATTCTATATGTAGGTTTATTTGGAAAACTTGCTCCTAGTATTAAGTCAATGTGATGACTTATTCTCCTTACCAGTGGCAATTCATTAGGAAAATCATCTACTACAATGTCCCTCTACTGATTCAACATATCTTAAATTTCGAAAGGAAAATCAGTGACAATAGTATAAGTAAGGATTACTCTAGGCTTACAAATCACAACAAAACTCGCCTCATTTTCTTCCATCTGCTTCAAAAATTCCTTCCCACTCAACAACAATGCTTTGGGATTACTTCTTTCAAATGTTGATTTTTATTGTAATGGAAACAAAGTGTGATTGATTCCATCCTTTTGAAATTTGTAGATATTCTTTTTTAAATCATGCAAAATTCCTTTGTCCAATTTCCATGGTCTACCCAATAGGATATGACACACATCCATAGGAATGATATCACGCATGATATTATCCTTGTAGCTACCTATCTGCAACTTTATCTCACATTTTTCATTCACCGTCAATTGATGGCCCTTTTGAAGCCATGCCATCTTATAAGGTGTTGGATGTTTTATCTTTTTCAATTTCAGCTTCTCTATCACCTCTGTGGACACTAAATTATCCATGTTGTTGTTATCTATTACCACCTTACAACATTTCCCTTAGACTTTTCAAACAATCTTGAACAGATCTTTCCTCTGGGTTGGTTCAACAACTTCCTTTTCTTGGTTCAACAATACCTTCTTTAGCATTAGAGACTCTCCTGTCTCTGGCACCGTTTTTTCTTCTTGCACTTCTGGTTCCCCTTCTTTTGTTGGGGAAACAACAACATTTCTTTGGTTTGCTTCTCAGTTTTTTGGACACTCATATGCCATGTGTCCCACCTTGTCACACCTGTAGCAACGGATCTCTCTTCCTCTTTCTCATCCTATGGAAAAGGATCTCCGGCCCCTAAAATCTCCCACTTGCTATTGTGGAGCACTTGTGCCACTTACTTCTCCTTTTTGTGTTGTTCTTTTTTCCTTGCTAGATTTTTGTCCTCTCCCTCTAGCAACACTTCTTCCTCTGCTAGCTCGCTTCCTTACTAGCTTCTCCCCTACTAATGCTAACTGGTATGCTTCCTCTACTATTTTGGGGTAGATCAAATTGATATCATATTGGATATCTAGCCTAAGGCCATTGATATACATGGATATCTTTTCTACAGACTCTTCCACATATCCAAATCTAATATTTATTTTATAAAATTCTATGTATATTCTCTTACAGACATCAATCTTTGCCTGAGATTTTGCATTTGTATAAATAAATTGAGTTGATAATCTTTTGACAGAAACTTACCTCAAAGTTTCACGACCATTCTATCCCAGCTCTTGATCTTTTGCTTGTTCTTCCTTCTTCTTTTGGGCTGCACACCATCCCACCATAAATCCATGTGTCCCTTCAACTTTGTGACAATGAATTTAACTTTCTTCTCCTTGTCCATTTCTACATATTAAAAAAAATTGTCCATCTCTGTGATCCAGTCGATGAGATCTTCTAGATTCATGCTACCAATATAATTCAAAATTTCTGGCTTTGGCTTTGTAACATATCCCAAAACCTCCCTCAACATCCTTGCTTCTGTAGGCTCAACTTCTACCAATTCTTCTGGGGCTTCTTCTTCCTCTCCATCGCTTATGTCTCTAGGTTCAGGGTCTCTATTATTTCCAAATTCCATTGCCACCATTCTAGCTTCCAATTGTTGCATATTTTGCCTCAGTTCTACATTCTCCTGCATCAATTCTACATTTTCTACTGCCCTTCGACCTCTTCCACGTCCAATTCTATAATCCATCCTCATTCCTAGAGTAGATACAAAACCTTTCTCTAATACCACTTGACATAGAGCTAGACCCATTTTATTTTATACCACTTGAAAATCCAACAGTGGATCAATTCACCTCTATCCTATGTAACATAAACCTCTGTATTTCTATGATATATCAAAATAGAAAATAAAAACCCAAAAAAAAAAATTATAGAAGGTTGATTACAATATTAACAAGAAATTTTGACACACTCTGCCCTGCCCACTAGAGGATGCCCTCTCTTTTTTTCATTGAAATGTTAACATAGGAATCATTACAACTACAATTTAGTTCAAATCCACAAAGATATGATCAATTGGACTCGAATATCCTAATAAAAACAATAACCTCCTAAATTTTCTAGTTACATGGAAAACTTAACCGTCCTATCCTAACAAATTCCATGTATTAAGGAACCAACTCCTCTAGTAAGCATTTTTAACCTCTTGTTCATTTCATATTTCATGAATGACCCTGCATCATGCCATAACAAAGCAAAAGAAATCTGGGATAGACAAATACCAGAGCCACAACTACCCTGGAATGTCAGTTTTACAGGATCTCGGATGGGGAAATTGCAAGATGTTAACTTTGTTGACTATGATGTTTGAGGCCCTTTACATTTCTTGGCCTTGTGCTTTCACAATTGTGCG
Organism: Picea engelmannii; assembly: GCA_009831015.1. Lineage (NCBI taxonomy): Eukaryota > Viridiplantae > Streptophyta > Pinopsida > Pinales > Pinaceae > Picea > Picea engelmannii. Next base: position 206,223 of record ML815456.1, on the reverse strand, counting down.
AAGTCTATTCAGAGTGTATATGGATAGCAACTGGTGCTCACACAATAATGGGTCAAATCTCTTCAACAAGTCGACATACTCTCCCTGGTCGACTGTCCTCACTTCATCCATGGGGAGTCGATTACCATCTTTGTTCACTTCCTGGTTACTCGCCTACATGGTGGATACCTCTGGTTGGGTGGAAAATATTTGGTTTATGAAGCAAAAATCCATTGAGTTAGCGAGTTACCCATGGATGGCAAGGAACCTTAAAAAGCACTAACAACCAAGGATGCTACCCAAAATGATGTGTATGGAAAATATAGCACATGCCATGGAATGCATAGGGTGGTGATGTCATAAATTAATACTTGGCCAGTTCAATTTTCCACTCAACTGCTCACTTGTAAAATATTGTGGCACTATACGAAAGATGAATTCCCACTAAGCATCATCATACGGCTGATTGGTGTCTAGAAGGTGTCCAACTCACCTGGGCACGATATATCCTTAATGAATTTATCGACTATTTCTTGGATGCACAAAATTTTGGAAAGGATTTCCACCACAACTGGATCCTATTGCTTCTCGCTATGGTTCTTCGAAGGCCCCCTCCAGGATTTTGTCGTGATGTTGTTAGTGGCTCAGCATTCGCAGCCCCCAGATCCTCTCATTGCATGTTAGCAAATACCTCATCGTGTAGACGTCCAATGATAGAGTCTTTCAAAAATGGTACCAACAACTTGTCCAGGAGGCTGCCTCACAAGTGTTCATCCTACGCAATATCATCGCCATGTATGCTAACTATCTTGTATTTGAATGCAATTTTCATAACATTTATATCAATGCCAGTGATGACTAGGGGGTTGCAATGGCGTTGATTCCTTTATGCATCACATAAGAGGATATTCAGCAGGGGGTAGAAAAGTGGCCAAAACATTTATAACTGGTCCCTAACAAAGAGATGGACACTCTAGAAACGTGCACTAAGAACAAACAATATCGAAGGTAGGGTGAGGATATAGGGATGAGATAGCAGAGAATGGTCCCCTCGGAGGGGGATCCAAGGACAAGAAACCATCCAAATGGAATCGAGACCCAAGTTCTACATCTGTAGACCCTCTCAACATCGGGTCCAGTCCTGAACGCAAAAATACTAATCAATGGAAAATTATAACCCCAACCCCCAATGTGAAACCATCAACAAAGTCCATCCCTGCCAGTATGAAAATACAATGAACTGGTTTGACCATTCAAGTAGCCACCCACCCATATAGTCAGGCCCAAGACAAATGACACCTAGGATTGTGACTCTAATCACCGCCCTCAAAAGATAATTGCTCCTACAACAAAACATCTAGATGGAGGCCACCCATAATGTCGAGCATCTATGTTGTCAGCTCAGAGGTGAAACATCTTCTCCCGACACTCCACCTCGACCATTGGTATCCATTCCCAGTTCGAGTAGTTCCATGTGGGCCCTCAGATTCGGCCCTTTATTGCTCCCCTTAGCCGACATGGCCAATATAGGAATCCCTTTGGCCCCAATTCCTACTCCAACGGTGCAATATTGTATTAATAATCTACTTTTGAAATTGGTCGATCAACACCAAATGCTTAGTAGGGTTCATGCACAACTTCAATTGCAAAACCGAGTAGAAATTGTCGTGCATATTCATATGTGCACAACAAAAGGTTTAGGCTCACCAAGACTTGCAACAACGGTATGACATAAAGGTTGCAACTCATAAAAACACAAATGTTCAATATGTTGAGATCAATACTACTTTCAATGACCGCCTAGGGATGGTTGATAGTTTATACACGCAAGTGTTGAACACCTTAGTAGAGGGTCAAGACATCCCTCCCTGTATCAAAATCTCAGCCGTAAAGGCCCATCTACAAAATTTGGAATCCCAGAATATAGTACTCTGCCCGCGACTTCAACAAAAAACACCTGAGATGATAGAGCTACAAAACAAGATTGCATTGGCCAAAGTAATCGTCTAAGATGGTCAGAGTAGGATGGAGTATTTTTTTTGTGATGGTAAAATACAACTTTTCCCTATGGAATCATCTACATATTACACATGAAATTCATGATACCCTTAATGAATCTGATAATTGATTCAAGGAGTTCCTTCAAGGGCTTATGAAGACAATTTCTTTCATTGCGTCCATGACTCCATGAGGCCATTGGCTCGAGGACGAGCCAAATAATAGCAGTGGGGGCCTGTTGGCACAAAATGTTTTGGGTAAAGATTGTGCATTCTACAGTTTTGTGCCCATAAGTAGTTGCACAGTGGATGACAAGAGGCATGCACACCAGTATGAGTTTTTCTATGTGTGCTAGTTCGAGGTTTTCTATGCACACTAGAAATAAAGAAGACAATGCATTCACGCCAGAATCAATAAAAGAATCTTTGGGAAATCTCCCAAAATGGTTACTTCAGATAACATGAGAGATCATGGATTAGTTAAGGGATGAGATGGAAAGGTAGTTGAGACTAGCACTACTCCAAAGAGGCGACGTGGGCTGCAAGTGGGTGATGGAAGTGTTGGGGACTAGTGGTCAACAAAATGAGTGGTGCAAAACTGAAAATGACAGAGTTCCGGAGTAGAGAAGAAGACAAAAGTGAGAAACAATGACAAAGAAGGAGTTAGTTAGTGAGTTAGTCGATTGGTCAACTAATTGGTTGCTCATGTTTTGTAAAGAGTTTTTCCATGTTTTGGAAGGTGTTTTTTTTGTAAGTCTTGGTTTGGTAATACCTGTAGAGTATGAGAGAAAGCGCATAGTGCCATGTAATGAACTATTGTGATAATTTATGAAAGCATGGGAAATTTTTTCTAATAATTGACAAGCCTCTTGAAATATGTATGTGACTGGTGGAATGAATATAATAAAATCTGTAGTGATTCATGTTAGAAAAATAAGATGGTGAATCAATAAAATAAAACAAATGCGGAAACAAAATACAGAAGATACACAATACAATAAGGACACAGATTTACATGGTTCACCCAGTGTGGGCTACGTCCACCAAAGAAATTGCCAGTTCCTTCCTTTATTATTATCGAACATATGAAGGGATACAACCTACATCAAACCCACTGTAACTTCCTCTTCTTTCTCTCACAGTGTTTCATCTCAGAATACAATATTCACTATCTTCCATAGGCGTAATACATTTCCCTCATAACAGAGGGTTGCCTTCTAGGGAAAAAAACCCTAACATTATTTCTACCGTTAGATCCGGAACCTTATAATGAATGGTCTACATTTACAATGAAATTACAATATACATTTACAAGGAATTTTTTCCTTGGGAGGATTTGCCCCTGAATCCCCGTCGGGGGCGCGCTTGCCCCCATACCGCCAGCCGAGGGGATAGCCCCCCCGAACCCCACAGAGGGGGTAACCCCCCTCTGCACTCCCTCGCGTGGAAGAGTGTACATAATTCTGAAGTGTAAAGTCTTCATGGGGTATAAACATGGTTGAAAGCAAGGACCTCTGAATCAGGAAGATAATCAGGCTCCACAACCAACAATTCATGTCCTTTGATGTGTTAATCATGTGTATGATGAATGTATGATTTACTATTACATATTTTTATTTTTTAAACATATCACAATGGAATGTATCAATGTCACCTGAATGGATCTCTAAGTAATTAACCCTTCATCACTGACATAAGACCAAATGGTATTTGTGATTCTCATGGCGTCTTGGGTGAGACCTTCTTCAGTCTTTGGCTAAGGATTGATATGTCGATGCCTTAGGGTTTTTGTTGGTCAACTCTAAACGAACCCTGGGTCATCAAACCCCCAACATTAAGAAGGATGTGTGCAAGTGAGCCAACAAATATTAAGGATGCTAAAGGGGATCAAGTTCATATTTTTCGAGATATATATGATGTTAGTACTAATCACTTTAGTACTCTTTTCAAGGAGCCTTTCAAATCCAACATAGAAAAGATAGTCCAGATCACTACCTTCTTCCCTAATTTTGTTGTTTAGGATCAACATAGGGAGTTAATGAAAGAGGTTACTTTGCAGGAATTGAAAATGGTCATCGAGTCTTTTCAAAAAAATAAGATCCTAGGTCCTAATGGGTTTTTCATTGAATTCTTCAATTGTTTTATAAACTTGTTAGAAAATTATTTACTATTAGTGGTGGATGAATACATAATCTTAGGTAAAGTTCTCGAGGTCTTGTTGATGGCTAAAACTAACCATGTTCAACATTAAAGAGATCACCCAGTCAAGGCCCCAATTAGAACCATATCAGTTTGGTGTGGTGATTTCGACTGGTTAAATGGGTCCAGTTACCCTTACCTAAAACTAACCCAAACTAAAATTTAATATAACCTAAACTATCTCTAAAACTACCCTCTATCTATAGATGTATGATAATGTTGGATTTTATCAATAGGCAAAAGGAAAAGACTTGTTTTCTCGCAACATGCTTGCAAGAGGCAATATTTTGGATTGTCTGAAATGTGGGCTAGTGATGGGTGTTCTATATGCACTAAAAACACTTAAAAACCCTCAATTAAATTGTCAACACGGGGTAAGTAAACTTAGAGTTGTAGCACTATATATGCCAAGGTAGAAAAGCTAGAGGTAGTATAGTCTAACTAAGGAAAGGGGCTATCTAAAGGCTAATCTATTCAAGCAAAGACTATTAATAACCAAACCCTACTAAGAAACTTAAATTATTTACCCTAAGTGACCTTTGAACACAAGATCAATGGATAGTCCTAAGAAAGAAATTGAAAAACCTACTTAAAGAAAACTAACCGAATCATGACAATAAGCAAAAGCAAAATATCTACCTAATGGGCAATAACAACAACAAACTACTTTAATTAACCTACTCAAATTCAATAAGCAACTATCCTATGAAAGAAAGTAAATAGACAAGCAACTACCCTATCAAAGCAAGTAAATGAACAAGCAAACAACTAACTAACCTATGATAACTTCTACAACAAGTACACTAATCAAAATTACTCAATAAGCAACTAAATAAACAAGTGAACTCTATTCTTAAATTAAACTTCACAATTATTTCTAATTTACAAAAGGAAATCTTAATCTACTAAATTCAAAGCATCATGACAATAAAAGTAAATAACAACTAATCTATGATAAGAAAACTATTCTTCAATCCACCAAAGAAAGAAGACTATCTAACCTACAAAAGCAAGGAAACCGTCTTCTAATCTATGAAAGCAATGAAACTCAAATGTAGTGTTGATGGTTATGTTTCTGATGTCTTATGATATCACAATGGCACTTAACAATTAACAATAACTCAAGAGGGATAAACTCAATATTGACTTCGATAGCAAAGTGAAAAGTATGAATTAGGAAATCCAATGAGAACTTAGCCATTATAGAAGCATCATCAACTATCCTGCATATCCATGTGATTATTCAATCATGCATTAGTCATCAATAGTGTAAAAACACTACTCTATATAATTCAATTGCATCCTATGCTAATTAAGCAAATTCATACTACTTAGATTCATAATTGAAAACTAAACTCAATAATCAACTTTGAATGAAAATTGCATCCTAAATCTAGAAAGTGAAATTGCATAAAGTAAACTAAACTAATTCTATTTTAACAATTCAAATTGCAAAAGAGGAAATACTCATAAAATATAAATTGAATCATATTTCAGCGTATCACAAGAAAATAAATAAGCAAACTAAATAACAATTAGATAAGCACAACTAAATAGCAATTAAATAAGAAAACTGAAAATGAAAACTAAAACTAATAGCTATCCATCCACCGAAACTTGCCAAAGAAACCATAAACTAGAAACTTTGTTTTAACTTTATTTCAGCATATGAAAAATCTAGCTATCATCTAATTATACACAGGGCTAGTAACTAAGAACTTGCAAGTTCATTCCCTATTAACTAAAAGATCATTGCATATTAACACTAGCTTCCATAATAACCTGCAAAATTGAACTAAGACAATTAAATTATAAACAACAATATATATAATAAACAAGCACAATAAAACTCATGTACAGAAAATACACAAAATGACAATTACACTATCCAAATTCATAAGCAAGCTAACTACATATTCACCCAGACTGCTGGTGGGCCCCCCAGCAGATCATGGCTACTCCTCAAGGACGAATCACAAGCTCAGTTAACACAAATTCAACATTAAAATGAAAAATGCAGTTTTACACAGTTTTAGCAAAATATGTCTGGAATTGGCAAAACAGAGCTGAACTATCTTTTTTCTCTAACACTCTTCTTAACAATTGTCTGACCACTGGGGTGGTATTTATAGATTTTACAATCTGAGAGGTCGACCACTGGAAGGGTCAACCCTCTCTAAAAACAACAAATTGCATTTAAGATGCCCTAACTGTCGGTGGCTTCTAGAAATGAGGTGAGCCAATAATCGCCCAACATAACAACCCAAATCGAGTTGTTAAGAGTTCAGTAGCTGGAGGCCACGAGCACAAGAAAAACCCATGTCTCTGATTCGCCCATCGCCAATCGTCGATATGCTAACCGCCAAATCGCCCATGGTTTTTGTGTAGGACAGAGTGTCGGACAGAGTGCCAGATGGAGTACTAGGTTGAGTGTTGGATGGAGTACCGGACGAAGTGCTAGATGCGAAAACAACCTGCGATTTTGCCCCGTGACACACACAACACGAATTAGTTTCCTGGGATCATAAAAACATACTGATTTAAACTCAAAATCATTGCAAAACATGAATTATGCATACCTGGTGCGAATCATAGCGATTTGACACAAAAGATCTTCAAAAACTTCTTCAAAACAGGAAAACGCATATACATATTCGGCAAAAGGGATCTAATTAATGTCATAAAATTAGTCATATCACGGGCCCAACACTCAGTCAAGCGACCAAGATGGTTGCTCCTACGAGATGAGACTTTAAAAAGTGCAATGAATTAAACTAAGTGCAAAATGCAATCTGATCTAATGTGCACACACCAAAGGAAATCTAATCTATCTCAATCGAGAAAAGGAATAGTCCTAATCCCAATCAAGAGCAATATAAAAGAGAAATAGACCAAAATTGAATCTAAGGTTAAAATGAGCTAAAAAATCAAAGAAGCAGTTCATAAGACTTGCCAACTGTTTAAGCAAATATACATATACAAGTATCTGATAAATAGTTATAAGATCCTGTATGCATGTACTTGGATTCAATATAACAATGATTATATTTAAGATAAAAAGGTACATGCCATGCTACAGAAATAGTTCCCATAGAATAACAATGATTAACATCAAGACAAGCATGATATAAACTGATAAATAGTTAGCAACTAACACATACAAGCCTACTTGAATACAATATCCAATCTTAATTTAACTCTGCCCAGCTTTGCAAAGATAGCTTGACAGTGGTTTGAAATAAGCATAAATTGTCCAGATTTAAACAACCGTGCTAAATCAACAATCACACTCATCTGGAACAAAGGATAAACAAGACTGAATAATATCGCTATTCCATAGTAAAAAATGAACAACAGTGCCCAAAATGATTATAGAGTTAAGATCTTTCTCTGGTATGGTCCAACAAGCTATCTATCTTCTACAAAAAAAGGTTTCCCCTTACAACAATGCAAAGAGTTTCCTCTCTTGCAGAAAATGGAATCCTCCCTCCTCCACCTCTGAAACTCTCATCTTCTTTTTATAGTCTTCTTGAGTTTGTTTGTCTTCATGATTTTATACCTTCAAATCCTCTACCATAATCCATATCCATATCACTTGATCTCCTCCACTTTTAAAGACTACAATCCAAACCATATATTATTATTAAAACCAAATATTATGAAACTGAATCTAATAATATTAGAAACTAAAACTAAAATCAAATTAAATCATATCAAAATCTAATTATACTAAAACTAAAATAACACTAAACTAAAATTAAACTAACTAGTCCTAAAACTAAATTAAACTAATGTTAAAACCAATTATCTTTTAAAAGAACGATTATATAGCTATTCTAAATAAACTTATTTACAACTAAAGTAAAAGTTTAAAACTAAACAAAAATCAAAATGAATAAAACTAAACTAAAACGTAATAAAATAATTCACCATAAGTACAAACTAAAAGTAAACTTTCTATGATTTACTTGACATCCTGATTTCATGCACCGGAACTTAAGAACTTAAGATATGGCTTCTAGAAGTCATGGGTCTGCGTTCATTTGACAAATTAAAATACATCCTAAGTTAATATTAATAAAACTTTATTAATTAAACTAATTTTATATATTATTTACATGTTAATAAAACTTTATAATAAAA
>ML815456.1:163634-185793 GCA_009831015.1 Picea engelmannii | reverse complement strand
CCAAGATTAGCATGCTAGGATCAACGGCTCACAAGCAATCCAAACAACCTCTGTCTTTCTGCGTTTAACCAACATGGGCTCCTTTCCTATCGTGTCATCTTTTGTACCATCCTTCCCCTTGCCATCTATTCTCCTCCTAGCCATGCGATGAGGCTCGCTCCCTTTAGCCCTTCCTCATCCTCTGACATCTGTCTACCTCCTATTTTTCTGGTCCCTATGGTCCCTCCCCCCATCTCATCATCCACTCACCACCTGCCATATGTCCCGCTCACTTCCACGATAGCCTTAATGTGCCCTTTACATTTCTTCTCCTCCCCCCCTTCACTTATTTCCTTCCGCCGCGTGTCTTCCCCTGTCACGTCACCCACACCCCATCACCTCTTATCTCACTCTCATGGTTTTGGCACCACCACTCCTATTATGCGCCCCATCCTTCGTGCTGGCCTCCACGCATATTCATCAGGTCGTTCAGTTAATCCAGGTGGTAGCGCGAGGGGTCTTCCATGTCCCAAAGGTGCCGAGTTGGCCGGGCCATTCTCAAATCCCAATGAAGCAGTTATTAAGGTAGTTGGTGATGGTTAGACATCATCTCCGTCATAATGGGAAAGTCTGACGACGAATTAAGAGCACGTCGATTTTCCTACGGAACTGTCAGAAGTCTGATTGCGTCTGCCATAGGTGCACGATCATTCAGAAGAATATAGGTGCATATTTTTAGAAGCCATGCAGACGCAATGTGTTGAATGCAACATCTTGTTTTTGTTGATGGGGTTCTTTCTAGTATATGTAGGCGCTTTCGCCATTTTTGTATCTATCGATGGTAGAGAGAAGCTCCCAACTGTAAAGTTTTAACAACCATTCTAAATTCCTTTTTGTGCATCTGTATTTGAGATTTCTTACTTTATGAAAAATAGTTTTCCTAATCCGTCTATGTTTTCATCCCATATCGGAGGGTTCATGATCGACTGATTCCCATGAATTGTTATAGTTATGTTATGATAAAGGATTTATCATTGCATTGTTGTATTCTCTGGTTTTCTGCATCTGGATGTAAGAGGATCTTGCCTTTGGATGTTTTCTCTCACAGTCTGTTAGAAACCTTATGTTTATAACAGACCCCTGCACTCTTCTTATACAAGTCTTCCCCCTACTCACCCTTATTACAACTCACTATTTGGAGTTTATCTAAGACCTCACTTGCCCATGCATGCCTGGCCTAGTTTCAGAGTTGAAACGATATTGTTCTGAGTTTTACTTCCATTTGATCATCTCTTTTATAAACAAAGCATGACATTAAACCGATGGGCATCGGGCTCTGCTCCTGCTGCAATCCAGGAGTGACTTTCGACGATAAAATTTCTGGCACCGTTGCTAGGGACGAAGTTCAAAATTTTCCACGGGATTGAACGACATTGAGATTCTGATTCTGAAGGTGCATCAGGAATCAGAGCCCTTGAATATTGCTACTATGCACCTGGCGACTCCATTGTGACGACTCCACCGGAGTGAACCCGTTGTTTTAATTGTGGCTTCCAGAGGCAAACATACACGGTCACATCCACAGCTACCCCTAGCTACACCTGTAACTGATCCAGAGGTGGTTCTCAGAAAAGGAAAGGCCCTTGAGGAAGAAGTTTCCATCGCCGAAACAGGTAATTCGCCATCTCCTTCTGTTAGAACTCCTTTTTCTCCTCCCTAGTTTCTTAATAGACCTCCTTCAGAGGTTTCCCATTTCCTAAACTTTGGGAGTGTTCCTGCTGAGTTTTCCCCTCCCGGCCTGGGATTGGAGGGAGAAATCCTTGTCACTCCCCTCTCCTCTGAAGTTGTTCCTTGGTGTAGACCTGGGACTACAGAAGATTTCCTCACTCCTGCACAAAGAGGAGCACTGGCTGACTTGAATTCTTTAGCCTTCTCCTTGAATCCTCTCTTGTTTCCCACTCCACTTCGGGACTCATTCCCAGTAGCCCCTTCGCGAACTCCTTCTCCTCTGAATTCTCCTCCACCTAATATTCCTATGGCTGGTGCTAATCCCCCTCTGAATAGAATGGACTCCATAGTCCCTGCTAGATATACCCCCTTAATCCTACCCCATCCTATGAATCCCCTCCCTGCTGGAGACTACTTGAAGTACATGCCCAAGTTCACCGGGGAAGGGGACATAACCGCAAAGGAGCACCTAGCTTCTTTCTACAGTTATGCAGACAACCTAAATATTGAAAATGAAGATGTCTGGATGAGAGTCTTCATCCAGAGCCTGGATGGTGAGGTCAGGAAATGGTCTAGAGGATTAGCCCCTGGATCTATTGCTGGGATTGAAGCTCTGGATAGTGTCTTCCTAAGGCAGTGGGGAGATAGGAAGGATTTCATGTATTACATGACAGATTTTGGGTCTTTGAAGAAAGTGGAAGGAGAGTCTGTCTGTGACTTCTCCAAAAGGTTCAATAGGATGTATAATAAGATTCCTGTAGAGATAAAGCCCTCAGAAGCCTCTGCCCAAATTTCCTATGCTGGTGCATTCGACCCGGATTTCTGTCTTCTATTGAGAGAAAGAAGAGCTACCTCCCTAGCCCAAATGCAAGATGCGGCCATAGAAGTGGAATCCCATGTATTAGTAGCTGACAGGATAAGAAACAAGGTCGACGCAGACAGAAGAAAGGGAAAATCCGAAGCCTCAACTTCTGGCCCACCGGTTCCTCACCCTCAGGTGGATGAACTGACCAAGATGATGAAGTTTCTGTCTAAAGAGATGGAGAGACTGAAGGTGGAAAGGAGGCAAGTGTACAAGGGCCCTCAGGGCACCAAAAACAAAGGGGGTTTCAGGAGGCCAAACAATATCGCTTCCCCGACTATGCACAGAGAGAGGGGAAGAGACAGAGAAGACCAGAAAATTCAGGCCCCTCTTCAGAACAATTTTGTGACCGAAGAGGAAGAAGGGGAGATGGACGAGCTTGATCCTGAAATCCATTGCTTCGGAGATACTCCTCCTTTTCCTCATATAAATCAATCAGCATACGAAGAGTCTCTCATGGACAGTCAGCTAAATGAATTGAGCAAAGGAGACAAGGCTAGTGGCACCCAAGGCAGGTATGGTCTGAGGTCTAATAAGAAGGCAGTAGCACTTGATGTTCCTGAGTAGTCCACTAGAATAGAGAAACCTACTAATGAAGTAGCAGACAGTCACATAGGTAAGAAGGCTCAACCCCTCTCTCCCATTGTCCACAATCATGTTCCTGAAATAAGAGAAATTCCAAAGCTTACATCTTCTTTTAATTTCGATCATGAGATTCAAAAGATCAGAATCCCTGTTCCCCTTATTGAGCTAATCAAACATGAAGAATTCAAAAAACGCTTCTCTGAGCTTTTACAGTCTGATGCCTCATGCCTTCACACAAACTCCATAAGCCTCTAAGATGAAAAGCCAGCAGTCGTCCTAGGCCCCATGGTAGAAGAGAGAAATGATTCATCCCCTCCCTTCTACACCTCCCTGAACATACATGATAAAGTGTTGCACAACTACTTGATGGATTCATGGGCTTCTCACAACCTCATGCCCAAAAATGTCATGGAAGAGTTAGGGCTAGAAGTCACCTGAGCCTATCATGACCTCTATTCCTTTGACTCTAGGAGAGTTCAGTGCCTTGGAGTTATTAAAGACCTGGTTGTGACCTTGTTTCAATTGCCCATGAAAAGTGTGGTCATGGATATTGTAGTGGCTGATGTCCCCCCCAAGTTCGGTATGCTATTCTCGAGATCTTGGATAAAAAGACTGGGGGGAACTTTGCAGATGGACCTAACCTATGCTACTATCCCAGTGTTTGGGGGAGAACATAGGAGGTTATACAGAGAAGCCCAATTGGCCTATATAATCAGTGATGAAGCCAATCCCACCAACCATCCCATTTTTGCCTTGGACACTGATTTAGGTTCCAGTCTACTGCAACTTACTCATGCTCCCAAGCCTCCTCTTAAGATCATAAAGCAGCCCACCACTCCTCTTGAATTACCTCCCTCCATCGCCCCCGTATGGAAAATGTTTTTTGATGGAGCCTGTTCCAGGGAAAGTGTTGGTGCTGGGATGTTTTTTATATCACCGTCCCAGGAGACTGTATCCCTGTCATATAGGTTGGAATTTGACAACACCAACAACGTAGCAGAGTATGAAGCTCTTGTTCTGGGTATGAGGGCTGCAAAGGAAATGGTAATTAAAGAGATAGCAATATTTGGAGATGTTGAGTTGATTATCCAGCAGGTCAAAAATGCCTATCGTGCTAAAAATCCCCAGCTCAGGAATTACAGAAATGAGGTATGGGACCTAGTTGATAATTTCTTCTTGGATTTTAACATTTCTTTCATTCCGAGGGAAGAAAATACTTCAACTGATTCTTTAGATGTCTCAGCTAGTTTGCTTGAGTTTCCCCTGCCGCCTATGGTCAAACCTGATGTTGAAATAAAATATAGACCCTCTGTACCAAACAATGTCAAGCATTGGAAGGTATTTGAAGATGATCTGGAAATCGATAAATTTCTCCAATCCGTTGATGAATTTTTTGCATTGCACATAGATGAGGATCCTGACATGGAAGGTGACCATCACCCTGGGGAGTTTTTAAATAAAATTGCTAACCACCAGATTATTCAACTACCGAGCAATTACATCCCGAGAGGACTAATCCCATTAGAAAGATTGTTCGATGGGAATGATGTGGCAGTAAAGGCTAGAGTTTCAGGTGATGATGCTAACACAACCGAGTGCAACATAGGCACACCAGAGGAGCCTAAGTTTGTCAAGTTGTCAAGGAATTTGACCAAGGAGCAGAGGGATGAATATACTGAGTTGCTAAGAGAGTTTGTTGATGTGTTTGCATGGACCTACGAAGACCTCAAGACGTATGACATGTCTGTCATTGAGCACAAGATCCCACTGAAAGAAGAGGCAAAGCCATTCAAGTAGAAGCTGAGACAGATAAATCCCATGTTGCTACCTGTCATGGAGAAAGAAGTAAAGAAACTGCTAGATGCCCAAATCATTGTCCCCTTGAGATATTCTGATTGGGTGGCCAATTTGGTCCTGGTAAGAAAGAAAAGTGGGGAAATCAGACTCTGTGTTGATTTCAGGAACCTGAACAGAAGCTCAAGGAAAGACAATTATCCCCTGCCCAACATGGAACACATATTGTAGAAGGTCACTGGTGCATTTAGAATATCCATGATTGATGGCTTTTCTGGCTACAATCAGATATCAGTCATGCCTGAGGATAGAGAAAAAAACGGCCTTCACCACCCCTTGGGGGACATTCATGTATGCCAAAATGCCTTTCGGATTGATGAATGTAGGAGCAACATTTCAGCAGGCCATGGACATAGCCTTCATCGGGGAGAAGGACGAGTTTGTGGTAATATATCTAGATGACATCACGGTTTTCTCTAGGACAGATAAGGAGCATTGCTGCCACTTGAAGAAATTTTTCCTGAAGTGTCAAAGGTTTGGCCTATCTTTGAACCCTAAGAAATCTTTGTTTGCTATGGAGGGGAAGCTATTAAGCCATATAGTATCAGCAGAGGGGGTAAGAATTGATCCTAGTAGGGTAGAGGCAATTCAAACCCTATCGCTTCCCAAATCTAAGAAGGAAGTTCAGGCCTTTTGGGGGAAGATAAATTTTCTAAGGAGGTTCGTCTCAAATTTTGTTGAATTGGTGAAACGCATCACAGCCATGCTCAAGAAGGGAAATGAAGTCAAATGGACCGCTGAACCCAGGGAATCTTTTGTCCAAATAAAGAGGGCGTTGACTGAGGCACCTGTGCTAATCAGTCCTGATTATTCTAAAGATTTCCAACTTTTTTCTTTTGCTTCTTGTGATACATTAGCAGCGGTCTTATTGAAGAAAAATGATCAAGGGCGAGAGCAGCCTATTGCCTTCTACAGCAAGGCATTGAGAGGTGCAGAACTCCGATACGAGATCATGGAGAAGCAGGCCTATGCCTTAGTGAAAGCTCTCAAAGCTTTCAGAGTCTATGTCTTGCACTCAAGGATCACTGCATATGTTCCTTCAGCCTATGTGAAGGACATTCTTATACATCCTGACATAGACAGAAGGAGAGGTAAGTGGATTGCCAAGATCCTAGAGTTTGATCTGGAGATTAAGCCCACCAAGTTGATAAAGGGGCAGGGTTTGGCCAAGCTGCTAGCTGAATCCAATTGCAAAGCCTTGGGATTGGTTTCATCAATGCCCGTTCAGAAAATCCACAAGTCAGATCATCCAATAAGGATTCTCAGAGTTCCTTATCCCTAGCAACATGCCCCTAGTACAAGGATGTATTGTATTTTCTGCAATAATTGAAGCCTCCTGATGGAATGGGAAAAAGCAAGGCAAGAGCTTTAAAGCTCAAGGCTGTCGGATATTGCCTCATTGACCAAGCCTTGTACTGGAAGGACCCTCTAGGGGTATTTTTAAGGTGCCTGGACCCACAAGAAGCCCAGAAGGTCATGTTTGATTTCCATAGCAGTCTTTGCGGAGGTCATCATTCCTGGAAGACCACAGCTCATAAGATCCTCCGGGTTGGGTATTACTGGCCCACTTTATTCCCTAATGTCTGCAGAGAAATCAGAGCTTGAATCAAATGCCAAAAGTTCTCAGTAAAGCAGCAGCTCAAATCTCTGCCATTAAAGCCTGTAGCAGTTTCAACACCCTTTCAGCAGTGGGGATTGGACTTCATTGGAGAAATTCATCCTCCCTCAAGTGGCTATCACAGATGGATCCTGACCACGATGGACTATTTCACCAAGTGGATAGAGGCTGTCCCCACCAGGAGCACTTCTCACAAAGTAATTATTAGCTTCCTGGAGGACATCTTAGCTAGATTTGGTTGCCCCAGCAGAATTTTCACTGACAACGCCGCCCCCTTCAGGTCTGAGCCTCTGGTCAAGTTCTGTGAATAGTTTGGGATTTCACTGATTCACTCTACTCCCTATTATCCTCAAGGAAATGGACTGATGGAATATTCCAATAAAAGTATGATCAATCTCATTAAGAAATCATTGGAAGACAATAAAAGGGCCTGGGATTCGAAGCTCAATTTTTCTCTATGGGCTGATCGGGTGACAACCAATAAATCCCTGGGCATCTCACCTTTCCAACTTGTTTACGGAATAGAGGTTGTCTTCCCTACTCAGCTCATTGTATCTGTGGCGAAATTCCTCCAGGACCTTGAAGGAGAGCCTGACCATATGGTCAGAAGGATTCATCAGATGGTGGAAGTATAGCAGATCAGGGAACAGATCATGAACAGGGCCCACAATCATCAGCAGAAGATCAAGCAAACCTTTGACAGGAAGAGCAGAAAGAAAGATTTCGAGCAGGGTGATTTGGTGCTCAAATGGGATGCACCCAGGCAAGAAAAGGGCAAGCACAGTAAGTTTGATGCCCTCTGGTTTGGGCCTTTCAGGATCATTGAATTATTTTCAAACAACACTTACAGGTTGCAGGATCTGGAAGGAAAAGAAGTTTTTAGCGGCCCAGTGAATGGGCATTTCTTGAAAAAATGTTTTTTTTTGAGCCGTAGTCGGCTCTTTTGTTTTTGTAAATATTGTTTTTATTTTTCAGCTTAATAAAAGACTCCATAGCCCAACAGCAAGGCACTGAATCTGCAAAAGAGTCCTTAGAGCATCACAGGGATGACTCTATCCCCCATGGAGCCTAATGTTAGCGACATTTCTTGTAGAGGGGGGTAAAGCACGAGGGATTGGGTTAAAAACCCACTTGCCCTAAGTCCGGGGTGCAAATGTGCCTGTGCTAAAAGACAGACAAATCTGGACGGCAGGAAGTAGAGTGCCCAGATCAACGATGCACGTCGGATTCTGGAGCCCCCCTGCCTTTCTACCTTTAAGCGAAGGGGGGGGGGGGTCTGGAATCGAGGGCGCACCTCTTCAACGATCATGATCAGCACACCCGGATCAACGATGCACAAGGCAATTTTGGAGCCCCCCCGCCTTTCTACCTTTAAGCGGAGGGGGCGGGTCTGGAATCAGGCGCACATCTTCCCAATGGTCAAGATCAGCGCGCTCGGATCAATGGCGCACAAGCAATCCAAACAACCTCTGTCTTTCTGTGTTTAACCAACGTGGGCGCCTTTCCTATCATGTCATCTTTTGTACCATCCTTCCCCTTTCCATCTATTCTCCTCCTAGCCGTGCGATGAGGCTCGCTCCCTTTAGCCCTTCCTCATCCTCCGACATCTGTATACCTCCCATTTTTCTGGTCCCTATGGTCCCTCCCCCCATCTCATCATCCACTCACCACCCGCCATGTGTCCCGCTCACTTCCACGACAGCCTTAATGTGCCCTTTACATTTCTTCTCCTCCCCCCCTTCGCTTATTGCCTTCCGCCACGTGTCTTCCCCTGTCACATCACCCACACCCCATCACCTCTTATCTCACTCTCATGGTTTTGGCGCCACCACTCCTATTATGCACCCCATCCTTCACGCTGGCCTCCACGCATATTCATCAGGTCGTTTAGTTAATCCAGGTGGTAGCGCGAGGGGTCTTCCACGTCCCAAAGGTGTCGAGTTGGCTGGGCCATTCTCAAATACCAATGAAGCAGTTATTAAGGTAGTTAGTGATGGTTATACATCATCTCTGTCATAATGGGAAAGTCCGGCGACGAATTAAGAGCACGTCGATTCACCTACGGAACTGTCAGAAGTCCGATTGCGTCTGCCATAGGTGCACGATCATTCAGAAGACTATAGATGCAGATTGTCATAATCCATGCAGACGCAATGTGTTTAATGCAGCGTCTTGTTTTTGTTGATGGGGTTGTTTCTAGTATATGTAGGTGTTTTCGCCATTTTTGTATCTATCGATGGTAGAGCGAAGCTCCCGACTGTAAAGTTTTAACAACCATTCTAAATTCCTGGTTGTGCATCTGTATTTGAGATTTCTTGCTTTATGACAAGCAGTTTTCCTAATCTGTCTATGTTTTCATCCCATATCGGAGGGTTCATGATCGACTGATTTGCATGAATTGTTACAGTTATGTTATGATAAAGGATTTATCGTTGCATTGTTGTATTCTCTGGTTTTCTGCATCTGGATGTAAGAGGATCTTGCCTTTGGATGTTTTCTCTCACATTCTGTTAGAAACCTGATGTTTATAACAGACCCCCGCACTCTTCTTATACAAGTCTTCCCCCTACTCACCCTTATTACAACTCACTGTTTGGAGTTTATCTAATACCTCACTTGCACATGCATGCCTAGCCTAGTTTCAGAGTTGAAACGATATTGTTCTGAGTTTTACTTCCATTTGATCATCTCTTTTATAAACAAAGCATGACATTAAACTGATGGGCATCGGGCTCTGCTCCTGTTGCAATCCAGGAGTGACTTCCGACGCTAACAGTATCCATGAGTGCCCATAAAACTGACCAAAAACTCCCAACAAATCGATAATCCTGATCAGAAATAATGGACTTGGGAAACCCAAAATGAACCCAAACATTTTGAAAGAACATATGTGTCGTTTGTTCAGCTGTAACATGTTTCTTACAAGGCATCAAAATACACATTTTTGTTGAATGATCAACCACAACAAAAAGATAATCATGACTCTTTCTTGACATAGGTAGACCTCCTACAAAATCCATAGAGATGCTTTCCCAAAGACAAGTAGGTATTGGAAGTGGAGTACACAAACCCAACTTTATGTTTCTAAGCTTGCTTGTAGCACATAATGAACATCCTCTTACATATCTTGAAACACTTTCATTCATCTTAGGCTAATAGAAATACCTTTGCAAGTTTTCCACTATTTTTCCTACACCAAAGTGACCAACAATAAGAGAAGAATGTGCTTCTCTTATGATGTTGACTCTCTTACCCTATGGAATACAAAACTTGCCAAGGTAATACAATAAATTATCATTTACATGATATTCCAATTCCTCAACTTGGTTAGAATGACATAAAGTTGCATAAACTTCTTTAAAATCATAATCTAAAGAATACTGCTCAACATAGCTCTCATGCATGATAGAATTATGCTTAAGAATATATGAAGCACTAACAATAGGCCTAGAAAGAATATCAACAACTTTATTAAAAATGCCCTTCTTATACCTGATAACCAAGTGAAATTGTTGAAGAAATCCCATCCATCTGAAGTTCCTTGCTTGTTGTAGCTTGGTTTGTGATTGTAAGTATTGCAATGGTTGATGATCTGTGTGAATGATAACTTATTTTCCCAACAAGTAATGTTTCCACTTCTTCACACTTTGTACCAATGCATATAATTCCTTATCATAGTTAGGATAGTTAATCACTTCTCCATTAAAAATTTCTAGATGAAAACAAATGGGATTTCCATGTTGTAACAAGACTACTCCCATTGCATAATTGATTGCATCTGTTTGGATCTCAAATGGCTGTCTCAAATTAGGAAGTGCAAGAACTGGGGCTGAACTAATCTTTTCCTTCAATTCATCAAATGCCTTTTGTTGCTTGCCTCCCCATTGAAAAATTTGTTTAGTACTTGTCAATGCATGTAATGGAGCTACAATGGAAGAGAAGTTAGAAATAAACTTCCTCCAATATTGGGATGCTCCCAAAAATCTTCTCACCTCTGTTACATTGTTGGGCTTGGGCCAATCCACAATGAATTTTACCTTGGAAGGATCTATCTTCAGTTCTCCTCCTCCCACAATATGCCCCAAGTAAACAAGTGAGGTCTTTCCAAATTCACACTTAGACATATTCAAGAACAACTTCTCTTTCTGTAAGACATCTATTACCTGTTTCACATGCTTGACATGCTCTTCACGTGACTTGCTAAAAATCAAGATATCATCCAAGTAAACAATCACACAATCATCAATAAAAAGTCTCAACACATCATTCATAACTCTCATGAATGTAGCAGGAGCATTGCAAAGACCAAATGGTATTACCATCCACTCATACAAACCTTGCTTGGTTTTGAAAGTTGTCTTCCATGTGGCTCCCTCAGCAATCCTAATCTGATCATATACACTTCTCAAATCCAACTTAGTAAAATAATTGGCATCCTTTAACTGATCAAGCAAATCATCAATACGAGGAAGAGGATAATGATTCTTTACCGTAATCTTGTTCAAGGCTCTGAAATCAATGCACATGCGCCATGTACCATCTTTCTTTGGTACTAAGACAATCGGTGACCCACATGGCGAAGTGCTTCACCAAATAACCCCTTTGTCAAGCAAATCTTGGATTTGTTTTTTAATTTCTGCATTTTCCATCTCTGACATCCTGTACATACTAATATTTGGAAGAGGACAATCCTGTTGCAAAGAAATCTCATGTTGGACTCCTCTTTTTGGAGGCAATCCTTTTGGTTCCTGAAACATCTCACCATCAGCATTAACAACATCATATAAATCAGATTTTAGTTTTGAGTCACATCCTTGGAAGGCTTCCTGTTCAACATTCTCTTTTGGTTTTATCATCAAGAGAAAAAAATTCTTACCAGCATTCACTAATCTCTTCATTTGTCCATAATTTACAAGTGACATGTTCATCTTCTTTTTATGTGCTCTAACAATGTACTCAAATCCATTTTTAAACAAATGATATTTGTTCTCATGTCTATGAAATATAGCTCTCCTATCATACAAATATGGACTTCCCAAAACAATACCACATATATCCAATGGAATGACATCAAGCTCTACCTCATCTATAAAGTTTGTAGTAATGGAAAATATGAGTTTACATCTTCTTGTTACATGCAACTTGGCATTGTCACATATCCATCCTAAAGGGTATGGTTTTGGATGAGGTGTCGTCTCCAAGTTTAATTTATTTACTGTATCTTCAGATATGAGGTTTGATTGTGAACCACTATCAAAAACTGTGTCTATTTTGGTATGTTTTGAAATCACCCTTATGTGGAAAAGCTCTATTCTTTCTTTTTCATGTTGAGTTTCATTGATGGTAGAATTTGAAGAACTAGTGCTAGCAATGGATTCCTTACCTTTATATCCCATCACTGTAATCTTTGTCTCATCACCGGAATTTGAACCCAAATCATGTTGGGTAGTTGCAACAGTCTTTGGCTTCTCTTTGTTGTTGAACTTTTTGGGTCTCATCTTAGGATGAAGTTTCCAACAATGGTCTTAATCATGGCCATCCTTAGAACAATTCTTGCATGTCAGTTTTTATCCATCTTTCCTCACTAAAGCATTCTTCTTTCCTTTTCCCTTGAAATTTCCCTTTCCTTTATATCCATTAAAGAAAGGTTTCTTGCTTCCCTCTTGAGGAACATTCTTTCCTCTTGCTTCTAAATGAGTAGCATTCACACATACTTCATCTATATTTGTAGGGTTAAACATAAGTATGGTATATCTCAAATAACTATGAAATCCTCCAATGTATTTGAGTAAAGTATCTTGTGAAGACAAATCTACACCCAAAACCAAAGCTCTTTTCCTAAACTCTTGAGTATAGCTTTGTACATTTTTCCCCTTAGCTTGTCTAAAATTTTTCCAATCCATTACAGCTTTCTACATGTATGCTAATGGATAAAATTGCCTTCTAATTGCAATAATTAAATCATTCCAAGAGGATAAAACTTTACCATGTTTCTTCATGTCATCTTGAGTTTTGGCTTCCCACCAAATTAGTGTTGCACCTTCCAATCTAAGAGAGGCAAGTTGAACTTTGGTTTCCTCATCTTGGATCCTTTGTATCCTACAATACACCTCTATTTGACGAACCCAATTGTCCAACCTTTCTGCATTCACCTCTCCATTGTACATAGGCAATTCAAATTTAATATCAAGCTTAAGTAAAGGAGTATGTGCTATAGTTTTACCATGTTCCTTTGGAGAAATAGGAGTTGGTTGTGAAATAGTAGAGGAAGAAGAAGATGGAGGTGAAGGAGGTGGAGTGCCACCATTCCCTCCATTCCCTTTTGGAGTGTTTTCCTCATGGTCTCCATCATCTTTTGGAGGATTATAACTTTCACCTTGTAATCTTGCATTCCTTTCATCAAATAACACTTTCACCATTTTAGCCATATCAAAGAAATATTTCCTGAAAGTTTCCTCTTCTGAAGAAAGGTTCTCTTGTCTCTTCATATGAACCATGCTTGGTGAATGTCTCCTTGAACCTTGAGGTGAATGTGAAACTCTCCTTCTTGAGAGCTTATAACTTGGCCCCACAAGATGTCCTTCTCCTCTTGTGAGCTTCAACCTTGTAAGCATCAGAAAAAAACACTTGCACAAACAATCAAACCCTCAAACCTATGCTCTGATACCAACTGATCTGAAATTTAAATGGGTTTGTTTTCTTTTAAATTTCAAGTATAAAAATGGTATGTTTTTGGGTAATTGGATCACGTTACTAACACATAAGTTTAATGAGTTTTTATTTAATCATGAGCAGCATATCAGGCATATAAAAACCTTCAAAAATGAACACATAACGCATCAAATGATAAAGGAGTTCACCCATGTCTTGTGCTACATCTCCTGGTCCATCTTCCCTTGGATCATTTTCATTATGCTTAAAAATTTATTTTACAATTCTCATAATACAAAATAGATGGCTCCAATGGCTCTAGAACATCCAAAAACCCCTATCTAGGCTCTTTCTGCACCTAGTTTGGCCAATAAATGAAGAAGTTACACCTCCTGGAAATTTTCCCCTTCAAGCTTGTTGTTCCTGCTCACCAAATTGCACCCTCTATGTGACTAACCCAGCCTCTGTGTGTTTTTCATGCCAAAACCTAGCACACGCAACAATCCCACAAAAAGGGAAAAATTGTAGGACCATTTGTGCCGGCCTTCAATCCCTGGTGAAGAACCCGGTCGTATGGCCCCATGTGGCCAACAACCTAACTGTTGGTGCATGTCATTGGCTAGATCCTTCGCATGAAGGTGTGGTCATATGGATTCCATGTAGTGACTGGGGCTATGTACAATGGATAGTTCCCACCAATGGTTACAGAGTGGACATGTGTGGTGTTTTCGTCGGGGGATAGGGCTAAGCCTTGGCCTCTTTCTCTGCCGCCCAATCAAATGTTTCAATTCAAATAATTTTAAGTTGACTATAGAGTTAAGAAACACCCACGAGTGAGCTGGTAGCCAAGGCCCTGCCAAACCTTTGACGTGTCCATCCAGAGGTCGGGGGTTCGACCCCTGTGGACTTCACCACATTTTACACTTTAGAGGGGTGCCACGTGGCAACCCATGATTGAGCCACGTGGCACCATATCACTTGCCAAAAATATGACACGTGTCAATGACTAATTCATCCACATGTCTGCCACATAGCCTGCCCAGTTAGCCTGTCAACTCATCATTGCCATGTCACTGTACGGTCAACTGCCATGCCAGCACTATATGGACTGTACGGACTGCATAGTCAAAAGAAATTTGCTTGTTTGGAAAAATGAACAGAACACAATATCTCACTCATACGACGTTCATTTGTACATGTTCAAGTTGCATTGGGATTGTGAGACGAGGCCTACGCACGTGTCCATTTTGAAGCAATTCTAAGCACTTTGATTTTTTATCAAAATTTGATCCCCTGGATCACCCAAGAAATATTCTACACAACCCATGTTTTCATAGATAAGTGAGATGAATTTCCCACCAACCTATTACATGAGTGTACTTAGCCTAGATTCAATATCTAGGTGAGATGACTTGCCCACCAACCTATTACATACATTTAATTGTTGAAATTATGCTTATACTAAGAGGGGGGTGAATCAATATAAGATACTTTTTACTTTATTGAACCATTCATCAATCATTCATTAGCTGAGAAAAAATAATCACATACAAACACAAATCACAATGCACAAAGTTTAACATGGAAACCCAATCGGGAGAAAACCATAAAAATTATCTTTATAAATTCATGTAGGAACCAACCTACTATGACAATATTTATAGGAACCAACCTGTCAGAGACACCAAAACCCTCAGTCAAGCACCAACTCAGCAACACTTGTAGACACCAACATACTAGAGACACCAATCTCTTCAACTGAGCACCAACTCAAAAATATATTGTATAGGCACCAACCTACTGAAGACACCAATCTCCTCAGTTGAGAACCAACTTAGTAAGACCTATATAGACACCAATCAAAGATCTTCATACACAAAGTACTTATGAATTCACCTGCATGCTTCACACTTTAGACATAGCTTCAAACCCTAGTGACATGTATCCTTCATGCCCTAGTGAGCCTCATAAAATCACTCTCAAAATATTATCCCATATTGCAGCAGCATAACATCAAAAGAATGCACTTTTTATCATTACATACCTTTAGTCCTTCATAGTGCACCTTAAGAAAAATAAAATCCCAAGAAAACCCCTCAGACTTCTCTTGCACACCTGTATATCCCAAAAATACACCCCATCTCCTCTAGCGCACCTCAAATATCTTCTACTCACCTCAGAATTTATATCTTGCTTGGATGCTCTTCAAATGTGTACATTTATCCTGTATTTATAGTATTTATATCTTCACTTTTAGAGTTGAATTGTAAAGACTGGTTGAGTCGACCTAAATTTTCTAGCTAGGTTGTTTGACATAAAAATTCATATCTCCTCATTCCTAGGGAGTTAGAGGGAATTCCATATACCATTGGAAAGGTCTCGGAATAAGATTTTAAACCATATCACCTATTCTCCCATTTGAGATAGGTATATGGGGTAAAAATTACGTCAAAGATAGGGTATCCAAACTAAGCATTAAAAATCCAAAAACAATATTTCCAACAATCTTCATATTGAAATATTTATCTTGGACATCTGTAGTCTCCCCTCGTCTTTGACATCAATGAAAACAATATGACCAACAATATTCCCCTTTATCGTTGATGGAAACCCTTAGTCAATTATGATACTCCCCTTGTCTACAAATTTCCTTGTGTTTGCAATTCTTCCTTTGTCTATAACTTCTCCCCTTTTAACATCAATGGAAAATGGATATTCCCCCTAGCTTGTGCTTCCCTTCAAGCACTCCAATGTGAAATTTAAAATTATATCTCTAATTTCCCACTTGTTGAAAACTGATAATTATTTAGGCTGTCTCTGCTACAAGTATCCAACATTAATCCTTCTATTTTATTGTTTTTATTGATCAAACTTTCCACTCCAAATTCATGACATTCATTTTCTGAATGGGGTGAAGCTTCAGTATTGACTTTATTTGAATTCATTTTTTCCTCCATTTCCTTTTTTGATAAGGACAAATTTGATGACTTCTCTTGTCCAAAAGAGTATTGTAAACTTGAATTTCCATTTTCACAAGGAAATGTCCCATCCTTACCTTTCCTAGAAATGGGGTGTACATGTTTCAAGTGAGAATCAAAACAATGAATATCCCTTCCATCTTCATCTAGCTTATCACATCATTTCTCACAACAAACAATTTCATATCTCCCTATTTCTTTCTTTTGCTTCCTTTTCCAAACCTTTGAGTATTCTTCTTTATGTTTGGAAAGAACATATTCTTCCCTATTTTGTTTAGGAGGTCCTACTATGTTGATTCTATAGTAATGTGAAATGTGCCCATAGTTATTGCACTTATAACATTTAGTATTGTAATCAAGTAGAGGAGAAAATGATTTGTAGTTTCTGTTAGAAAACCCATGCAAACTTCTATTTTTGTTTCTCATGTAATCATCCTTTGAGGTCTTATAATAAACTCTATTTCTATATCTCACATGATCACTTCTTGCATAAGCTCTACAATCTATTTCCTTATGATCAAAATTATTGCAAGAAAAACAATATCGAAGAAATAGATTTTGGTAACGGTTTGTGAAAGTCCTTCTTTGTGGAACAACTCTTCTGAACTCATTCTTGTTCTTCTTGTCAGAAGAATTAGGTTTGTATTGGTCATCATTTCCTTTCCTACCGCTACTTTCATTGTTGATGGAGCCTTTGAGAATATTGACATATCTTTTAGGCTTTTCTTCATTTTCCTTTTCTGATGGCTTTGTGACCTTAGTACTTGCATCTCCCTCGGGGTATTTTGTTTTTCGTAATAGCCAAGACATGTCTTGATGAATGGTGACCTTTGTAAACTAAGAATATTATTGAATACTTCAGTATTATTTCCAAACTTCAAGCTTCTACTTAACTGATCAATTGTTTTCTCTAGTTCCTTTCTTAAGGAAATGATTTTAGCCTCTAGCTTCTTGTCATTTTATTCCTTTTCATTTAGACGACTTCTTACCAGTTTTTCTATCCTTTTTTCATCTTCTAGTTAAATCTTTAGGATGATAATTGTCTTCTCTATTTCTTCAAGATCATGATATTCCTCCTCATATTTATGCAATTTCTCTTTCTTCTTTATATTCTTTTTCCTAATCATGTCTATTTCTTTTAAGGCACTAACGAGTTCTGCTTCAAGATATTCTTCTTCTGAATCTGTTTTTTCTTTCTGATTATCTTCATTTTCTTCATCAACGAGATTTGTTTCCATGGTTATGGAGAGATATCCTTCTTCACCATCACTATATTCCCTTTCTGCATATGGACACTTAGCAACACAATATCCTATTCTACCACAATTAAATCATTTAAAGGGTGGCTTACCTTGTATTTTCCAGGTCATCCTTTTATCTTTCTCACAAATTGTGCTTCTTCTGTCCCTAATTCACAATTGGAATAATCAACAGATCTCTCTTCATAAATGTTTTGTAGATTGTTCCAAATCTGTTTAGCTAATGTACACTTCATTACCTTGACAGCATTAGAATCTGATAGGCCACTCAATATGGCATCTATTTATTTTGTATTATTTTCACTTGACTCCTTCCTAGCTTCATCTGTATAACTTGTTGTGACTGATTCCCAAACACCAAACCCAAGGGCCTTAAAATATGTCTTCATTCTTATACTTCATGATGAATAATTTGTTCCATCTAATAAACGAGCTCTATTTAGAGGGATACCTTCCTTACAATCCACATGTGCTCAAGATATGCCTTCCAGTGGTTGAATTATTTCTGAAGGAACCTGCTTTGATACCAATTGTTGAAATTATGCTTATACTGAGAGGGGGGTTTTGAATCAGTATAAGATACGTTTTAATTTATTTAACCATTCATCAATCATTTATTAGATGATAAATAATAATAACATATAAACTCAAATCACAATGCACAAAGTTTAACATGGAAACCCAATCAATAGAAAACCATAAAACTTGTCTTTATAAATTCATGTAGGCGCCAACTTATTGTTACAATATTTGCATGGACCAGCCTACTAGAGACACCAATCCCCTTAGTTGATCACCAAGTTAGCAACACCTATAGGCACCAACCTTCTAGAGACACCAATCTCTTCAACTTAGAACCAACTCAACAAGATATTATGTAGGAGCCAACATATTGGAGACACCAATCTCTTCAACTAAGAACCAACTCAATAAGACCTATATAGACACCAATCCAATATCTTCATACATAAAATACTTCTGAATTCACCTGCATGCTTCATACTTCATACATAGCTTCAAACCCTAGTCACATTTATCCTTCATGCCCTAGCGAGCCTCATAGAATCATTCTCAGAATATGATCCTAGATTACAACATTACAGCCTCAAGCCAATGCACTTTTCAGTATCATAGACCTCCAATCCTTCATAGTGCACCTTAAGAACAATAAAATCCCAAGAAAATCCCTTTGACTTCTCTTGCACACCTTTAGATCCCAAAAAGACACCCTAGCTCCTCTAGCACACATCAAATCTCTTATGTGCACCTCATACTTGATCTCTTGCTTGGATGCTCTTCAAATGTGCACATCTATCATGTATTTATAGTATTTATAGTATTTATGTCCTCACTTTTAGGGCCGACCTGTAAAGACTAACTGATCTAACTTGAATTTTCTAGTCGGATTGTCTAACAGAAAAATTCATATATCCTCATTCCTAGGGAGTTAGAGGGAATTCCATATACCGTTGGAAAGGCCTCAGAATAAGATTTCCAACCATATAAAATATGATCCCATTTATGCTAGGCATCTAGGGTAAAATTTCCTTCAAATATAGGGTATCCAAACTAAGCATAAAAAATCTGAAAACAATATTTCCAACAATCTCCATCTTGAAATCTTTATCTTGGACATTTGTAGTCTCCCCCTTGTCTTTGATATTAATGACAACAATGTTTAAAACATTAATGACTGGTCTGGAATAAGTTATATGGATAAATATTAAATAGAAACAATGATTTATAAAATTGGTTTGAATTATTAGGCATATGGACCCCCCTTGGGCCCCCTTTAGCCCCCCTCTCTTATGGAATCATAGCCCCTAATGTTATTTCCCCTCTTGTATCACAACCAGTAATTTATTTTTATTCATAATTTCAATGTACAATTCACATAGCTCGACCCTCAGCCATATTCATCATTATAGGCTCTCCAACCCAAAACATATTGGCTCACCAACCTATTACAAATTTGCACAATTACATTACAATTTATGAGGATTAAAACTGGGGATGGTATATACCCTCCCCCTTATTTTTCCAATGTCCTCAGCACACATCACCATACAGCTGTACATACTATTAGCATCGGAAGTTTCTCCTGGATTGCTTGCAGGAGCATAGCCCAACGCCCATCAGTTTTTATGTCACGGTTTAATAAATGGGTGATCAAATGGGAAGAGCCTCGAACGGGTATTGCTTCAAATTAGGAACTGTGTCTGATAGATGAGGAACAAAGGAGGTCTTGACCCAACTTCAGTCAGTGAGTTGATTTAAAATGAGTAGGTGGAAGACTTAGGAGGAGAATGAACAAACTACCTCAAGCAGCAGGCCTTTCGGTAGTTCGTGGAGGAAAAACTCTGAATACAAGATCCGCTCGGTTCAGGGTTTCAAGAAACTGAAGGGAAGACTTGACTGGATCCTCCAATTCCAAGTCGTTCAGTGCTGAGAAATTTATAGGGACTGTCTAAAGCAACATAACCATTACAGTGATCCAACATACATCATCCTATAATGGTCAAAACTCGACTGGATCCTCCAATTCCGAGCTGCTTTAATATAGTATAGACAAAGGCACAAAAGAAACTAACATTCATCAGGAAAGAAGTCTCAAGAGTCCAGCAATACCAGAAAACAGTTCTTCATTAAAGTTTTTACAACTGGGAGCTCTGCTCAACCATCGATAGATACAAAAAATGGCCAAAATGCCTACATATGCTCTTCCCCATTTCGCCCAGCAGAGGCGTCTCCTCAATCACATTTGGCCTGCATTCTACTGTCATACGCTACCTTAATTCTTCATGGCTCACGCCAGGGGGTAGCTGAGCCCTTAAATGTTGAATTGGTGTGAGCAGGCTTCCCTGGCAAGTTGGAGACTCGACGCAGATTCCATGGAAAGAATCAGTACGGAGGACCATCTCGGGTGGACCTTCAGTCGGGACGTCCATACCCTGTAATTAATGAGTGAAGCTAGGCTTCAACCACCTTATCTCTTCTTCGTTTATCCTCAAGCTGGCATCGAGATTTAGATCACATTAATCAGTGCCTGGAGAACATAGCGCCCCCTCTCTTGAATCTTAATTAGGTGCCTTTGACCTCTCTGTCAGAGTGCTTTTGGCGTTTCGGGGTTCGCGGATGAGAAAGGATTAGGATTTTTCTCCTTTAAAGTTACGATGGGCGAAATGTTGGGAGGGCCTAACGGTCGCCACGTGTTCCCCACTGATTTGACGGCTCTGAACTAACCCGGTAATACTGTGGGCCCGAGTTTCGGCACTATCGGGGTTTGGGGTTTCGAAATGTAAAATGCCAAGGAGTGCTTACCGCTCGAATTCCCAAATTCCGTCATGATGTGGATGCGTGTCGCGCGTCCTTCAGATGGACGGCCCAGATAGTATTTTCTATTATAAAGGGGTTGTCCCCCCTTCACCCGCTCGCTTGATATGACCTGGTGCTGAGATCCTGGGCTTAGTTTGAAGGGAGCTTCGGAGTTTCGTTGATCGGCACTTTCAAGTGCAATGGACGGAGAGCTTCCTGACTCCCGATACCCGATACGCCGACAGGTTGCCACCTGTCCTGGTTGGATCGGACGACCCAAATATGATTTGAACTATTGGTGCTCCCTCTTGCGCTAAACCTTGGGCAACTCTGTAGCTCCGAAAACCTGATGACCGTCGATCTGCTTTGTAAATAGATCTTGGATGCTGCCAACGCTATTTTGCCTGCTCGCTTGCCTTGCTACCAGAAAAACAGGGATTCTCCCGCGTTGCGCTTGGGCACTTCCTGAGAAACCTGTAGACCTGGGTGCTTTTGCGCCTAAGACAAAAATAATCACTAACATTAGGCTCCATGGGGGATAGAGTCGTCCCTGTGATGCTCTAAGAACTCATTCTGCAGCTTCAGTGCCTTGCTGTTGGGCTATGGAGTCAGGCTCAAAACATCCCGCTGCTGAAAATACAGGCCAAAAAATAAAAACAAAACAAACTAAATGTTCATGCTTATAGGAGCTTATTTATGTACAGTCCTAAGCTAATAAAACACTTTACATGGGCTAGGTGAAAGAAAACTTCCACCATAGCCATTCAAGCAGCTTCTTGGATAGAAGCTCCTTCCTTCTGTCGATGATCATCAGTGGATGGTGTAACCGTGACAGCAGAGCGGTTACACTCTTCAACTCCTCCTTACAGGCTGGAGTTGAGATGAAATAGGGCAGCTCCAAGGCATAGGGGAAATGCCACTCCATGTACTTGCAGACAGGGTCATAGAATGAGTGAAAAATTCCAGAAAATGGGCGACAGACACCCACCTCTGCTACATAGTTGTTCACCTGTGGCTGAATATCTCTGATAAGCACAGGTTGATGGTGGACAACTGACGTAGGCTCACTGCTCTCGGGTGGTGGCTGCTCGTTGACTGGATCTGGACAGGAAATATTCTGCTCCTCTAGTTCGGTCTCCCCCAGGTCCGATTCGTATTCATCATAAATAGGGACCATGGGGTGGTTATGTTTGCTGACTGGCTCTTCAGTATCTCTATAGTGATCAAAAGTAGGATAAGCTTGCTGCTCATCATCACTATAATATATATCAAAAAGGGGTTGTCCTTCATTGATATGATCCTCCTCCAGAACAATGATCCCGTCAAAAAT
>ML815456.1:144683-163181 GCA_009831015.1 Picea engelmannii | reverse complement strand
GAAATCTTCCCATTGGTCTCTATCAGGAAGTGCATTAGGAAAACCAACTATCTGAGAAAAGTCACAGAAAGCAAACCTTTGAGCCAAAATTTTCTCCATATCGAACCAGTGGAGTCGCCAATCGATCCTCGAATCATGGATTCACCAGGTGAAAGATGCGCAGCTTCAAGTGTGTCTAGTCCTTGTTCACCATCAAAGGCCAGATCTTAACATTGTCGTTACCCCAGGAAGCTTCTCAGGCTGAGAAAGAAGCTGCTAAAACCTTCTCAAGAAAGCTCCTTAGGGTCAGCTTTCAGGTGTGCTAACAGTAGTCACAGCTGAAACAGTGATGTGGAAACAATCGAGTCGCCACAGTGGAGTCGCCAGGTGCACAATAGCAATCTTTAAGGGCTCTGATGTCTGATGCACCTTCAGAATCAGAGGCTCAATGTCGTTCTGCCCAGGGAAAATCTTCAACTTCGTCCCCGGCAACGGCGCCAGAAATGTTAGCGTCGAAAGTCGCTCCTGGATTTCTTGCAGGAGCAGAGCCCAACGCCCATCAGTTTTTATGTCACGGTTTAATAAATGGGTGATCAAATTGGAAGAGCCTCGAACGGGTATTGCTTCAAATTAGGAACTGTGTTTGATAGGTGAGGAAAAAAGGAGGTCTTGACCCAACTTCAATTAGTGAGTTGATTTAAAATGAGCAGGTGGAAGACTTAGGAGGAGAATGAATAAACTACCTCAAGCAGCAGGCCTTTCGGTAGTTCGTGGAGGAAAAAATCTGAATGCAAGATCCGCTCGGTTCAGGGTTTCAGGAAACTAAAGGGAAGACTTGACTGGATCCTCCAATTCCAATTCATTCAGTGCTGAGAAATTTACAGGGACTATCTAAAGCAACATAACCATTACAGTGATCCAACATACATCATTCTATAATGGTCAAAACTCGACTGGATCCTCCAATTCCAAGATGCTTTAATACATTATAGACAAAGGCACGAAAGAAACTGACATTCATCGGGCAAGAAGTCTCAAGAGTCCAGAAATACCAGAAAATAGTTCTTCATTAAAGTTTTTACAACTGGGAGCTCTGCTCAACCATCGATAGATACAAAAAATGGCCAAAATGCCTACATATGATCTTCCCCATTTCGCCCAGCAGAGGCGTCTCCTCAATCACATCTGGCTTGCATTCTACTGTCATACGCTACCTTAATTCTTCATGGCTCTCGCCAGGGGGGTAGCTGAGCCCTTAAATGTTGAATTGGCATGTGCAGGCTTCCCTGGCGAGTTGGAGACTCGACGTGGCTTCCATGAAAAGAATCAGTACGGAGGACCATCTCGGGTGGACCTTCAGCCGGGACGTCCATACCTTGTAATTAATGAGTGAAGCTAGGCTTCAACCACCTTATCTCTTCTTCGTTTATCCTCAAGCTGGCATCGGGATTTAGATCACATGAATCAGTGCCTGGAGAACACAACTCCCCCTCTCTTGAATCTTAATTAGGTGCCTTTGACCTCTTTGTCAGAGTGCTTTTGGAGTTTCGAGGTTCGCGGATGAGAAAGAATTAGGATTTTTCTCCTTTAAAGTCGCGATGGGCAAAATTCTAGAAGGGCCTAACGGTCGCCACATGTTCCCCACTGATTTGACGACTCTGAACTAACTCGGTAATACTGTGGGCCCGAGTTTTGACGCTATCGGGGTTTGGGGTTTCGAAATGTAAAATGGTGAGGAGTGCTTACCGCTCGAATTCCCGAATGCCATCATGACGTGGATGCATGCCACGCGTCTTTCAGATGGATGGCCCAGATAGTATTTTGTATTATAAATGGGTTGTCCCCCCTTCACCCGCTCGCTTGATATGACCTGGTGCTGAGATCCTGGGCTTAGTTCGAAGGGAGCTTCGGAGTTTTTCTGATCGGCACTTTCAAGTGCAATGGACGGAGAGCTTCTTGACTCCCGATACCCGATACGCCGACAAGCTGCCACCTATCCTGGTTGGATCGGACAACCCAAATCTGATTTGAACTATTGGTGCTCCCTCTTGCGCTAAACCTTGGGCAACTCGGTAGCTCCGAAAACCCGATGATCGTCGAGCTGCTTTGTAAATAGATATTGGATGCTACCAACGCTATTTTTCCAGCTCGCTTGCCTTGCTACCGGAAAAACAGGGATTCTCCCGCGCTGTGCTTGGGCACTTCCTGAGCAACCTGTAGACATGGGTGCTTTTGCACCTAAGACAAAAATAATCGCTAACACATACATGTTATAATTCTAGGCTCTCCAGTGCTTAATAAGTATTGTCTCTTAAACCCAAAACATGTATAATGATTTCATAATTTAGTAACTCTTGTCGTAATTCCAACCAACAATATCTCATTCCCCTTAGTCTTCACAACCGAAGGAACTGTACCCCCTTCTCTTCTCTACAGTCCTTAAGTATGTAACAAATCCCTCCAGGGATTCAACGTAGACTGACAAGGAAGTCTTAGAGTTGCGCCTCCAGGAACTCTAGTTTCCATACTTTCACAATTTGACAAGTCATGCTTGCAGCAATTCCAACCAACAATCTCTCATTCCCCTTAGCCTGCATAATCAAAGGAATTGAATTTCCTTCTCTACACTACAGTCCCTCAAACAATCCTTATTCACTCCAAGGATCAATCACATACCTAACATGAATTCTCAGAGTTTTGGCTCCAAGAAATCCAACTATAGTTATTCATGGTTTACTAACTCTACAACCCAAGGAAGTGTACCCCCATCTCTCTTTGTCACAGTCCCTCAAGCTGTCCCACTCGCCTTCTAGGGCTCTATCATAGGCCAGATAAGAAGTCTCAAATTTTTGGCCTTGGGAACTCCAAATGTAATAAGGGGGTCTACAAACTTTCAAAATAGTTGCAAGTATTCCTCCTACATTGCATATTCAAGCTCCCACTTTGTTTCTTCTAAGAAGTAACAAGTCCTCTATAATTTTACTCATTCCATGCTTTTGTCCTTGAGCTCCATTTCTTTATGGTGTTCTTGTTTCCAAGTACTCACTTCATGTCTTCATTATTCATCTATTCCTATAGAATCCATTAATAAAGTGTATATGTTATAGCCATCATCATGCAAAAATTATCTTATCCATAGGAGTCCTCAACTCGACAATGTAACATTTATTCAAAAGTGAGTTTGTAATCATAAACCAATACTTATCTATATGTATATTTCTGCATTTCACAAAGCTTCCATGGGAACGGACTTAGCCTATGACACACCCTCATGAAGCCAGCCACATGAATTCTTAAGTTGTCTCTTCTTTTCTATACTCACCCTCCAAACTCAAGCATCCCCTTCACTACTACATAATCCCTCGACCGATCCATCTTGCCAAGGATTTCATGTGCAAGAAGAGCACTAACTTACTACTATACCTCCACTAGTAGTTTGTAGCCAATAAATTATGCCAATCATAGGGTTTAAGTGTCATAACGATGGCCTTATTCCTAATATATATATGTGTGTGTGTGTGTGTGTGTGTGTGTGTGTGTGTGTGTGGAGAGTGGCATTGAATCATGTTGTTTTTCATGTGGTGATAAACTTAGAGTTCATGTAAAATTGGAGCATTAGAATATGACCAACATCTTTTGGGAGCATCAACACCTATGAAAAGTCGATTAAGGGTACAATTGAGCTTGCTTCTAATTGGAAGGATGAGTTGATACATTTCTAGGAGAAATTATTGTTTAAGAAACTATAGTAGGTCAAAAAGTGTGCAATTGACCAACAATATAATGTTCATTGTCTAAGTATTGAAGGATACGAAGTATTGTCTAATATTATGATTTGAGCAAGATCTGCAAGGAAATCAAAGTTAAGGAATGACCCAAGAACAAGAAAGGCTCAAACCGTAGTGAAAGGACACACCTGTTTAGTCTAGGTCATTGATTGTGCATCTTGAAGGTATTAAAAGAATGACAATGGATACATTCCCTTTAAAGAATTTTCTAGTTTGCATATTTTGGTGCCTAGTGTTGAATAAATTAGTCAAATGAATTCAAAGGATTGTTGGTTGTTCTTGTAAAGGTTTTGATAAATTGACTTGATTGACAAAAGGGAATCCAAGGTTCAAAATTTATCACCTCAATGTTTTAACACAATTTGGTATTGGTGTCATAAGGTGGTGATAGTGAAGTATTTGTCGAGTGAAAGTCCATTGTGAAACAAAGTAAATATGATATTGATGTAAGAATTTATGTAAGGAGTTAAAGTTAGCATTCAATCCATTTGATATGTCAAGTCATTATATGAATTTCACATGTAAAGAGTTTGGTTGAGTCAAGTTTGGAGTCACGGTAAAACCAAAGTTAAGTTGAGTATGTAAAATCATGACAATGGTGTGTCAATTAAGTTTTCCAAACCAAGGTCATAGGGTTTTGCTGGACCTTGATCAACTCCAATAAGAAATGTATCCATGAAGAATATTGCAGGTGTAAGTGAGATATATGAAAAAATAATACATAAGCAACAAAAGACAGACTCGTAATGAAGTGAAGAATTTGGCAAATATGAATGGTGAAAGACAAAGAAGACTTCAGATGAAGAGGTAAAACATAAGGTATGCATGGTGATGTGATGTAAATGGGTTTATATTTTGAGCATCTATAATGGGCTTGTAATTTATTGGGCATTTAGTAAATCATTTGGAATGTTTGTTGTGCCTAAGATGAAATGTTGTAATTATGCATATTGTTGGCCCTTGACCAAGTGTTCTAGACCCTTGTTCATGTTTGACCTATTTTTGGGACTTCGACAGGATGTCGAAGGCGGAGCACAAGATGAAGCGGATATCACGAAATCTCAGCCCCCTTTTAGGGATTTTTTGGATTTGGGATTATGTAATGGGTATAGGGAATGTCGTCCCATGGGTTTACCCATGCTTAGGCCTATTTTGTAAATGTATAAATAAGAGACTAGGTGATCTAGAAGTTAGTTGGAAAAGAGGTCGATGTGTTAAGTGCTAAGTGCTAGTGTTGGATCTATGTGATCAAGAGTTGTAAGTTCTTTTTGCATATTGTGTGAGGCTTGCAAGGCTAAGTGCAAGTAACTGTAAGAGATTGTGTGAAGGCTTGGTGTTGTACCCTAGCTCGAAGAAGGAGGATCTGGCGGAGTGCGCGCAGAACTCCTGTCTTCCATAGAGTATGTTTTGGATGTTATGTACCTGTAAGAGCTTGACCAAATATAATAAATAAGAGAAGAGTTGGTGGACATAGCCCCAGGGTGGGGGTGAACCACATACATGTTGTGCTGCTATGCTTGTGTGATGTATTGATGTGTTCATATGTTTACTTTCTTAGTGTTTTGATATAGATGAGTGGTAGATAGATCTGATGATG
Source organism: Picea engelmannii (assembly GCA_009831015.1). NCBI lineage: Eukaryota > Viridiplantae > Streptophyta > Pinopsida > Pinales > Pinaceae > Picea > Picea engelmannii. The sequence goes on along the minus strand of ML815456.1, from coordinate 157,817 downwards.
CTTTGTGCTTAATAACATGGATAGATGTTAGATCTAACCTATATGCATATGCTTAGTGCTCAAATGTCTTAGATCTGGATGAATATTGTGATTCTCTGTAGTTTAGGGTTTATCTATTATGAGAGTAGGATCTAACTGCGCTGTAACTTTGAACTAGATATTGATGAATGTTAACTGTTGAGTGCTCTGTTAAGTGTTAGAATCACATATATGTGTCCCAGCTAAGGTTGCAGAGATATGAGTCCTGCAACCACCCCTGCCTCTACCTCGGGTGAGACTTCATCTGCTTCGCAGGTGTTGCCGAAAGGGCCGATAGTTATGTTTTGTTGGTGCGTTGTTGTAGCGTTGAACCCTGGGTCTGCCCATGTGCCAAAAAATGGTTCCGTTACTGGGACCCGAAACTGTGATTGCTAGAAACTGAGGAAAAAGAAGCTTTGTGCAAAGATCTGACCTGAAACTGTGAAAGCTCCATGCATAGATTTTTTCCCTAGTGCGCAACATTCTACTTGAACTGTGGAGCTCTATGCCAAGAGGTCAGATCTGAAGAAAAGAGGTAAGATTTATAAGCTATGTGCTTTGTTAAAGGTAAGAATAGTGAAAAGTTTTAGATCTGAAAGCTCTGTTCTCTGCTGAAAGTAGGATTAGTGGAATTTTTTGTTTCAAAAGTATGGATCTAAGTATGTTTGATAAGTTTTTTCCTAACTTGAAAAATAGGGCACAACTAGAGGAAAAGAGACTTGATATGAGTAGATCTGATAGAAATAATGAAACATATGTTATACCTATGCATAAAAAGAATGTTTGGACTAACAAATGGATGCAGGATCCTAGAAAGAATTTTTTGCAGGTCAGACACTATGATTCTAGTGCGCAGTATGGGAAAGGTTGGGGATCATTTAAAATAAAATGAGGATTAACCCTTTGTTACAGTTGCAGAAGACCAGGACATCTGGCTAAGGAATTCCCTGGTAGAAGATCTAGTTGTATTTGTTGTAAAGCTATGGAGCATCAAGTATTGGATTGCCCTATAATGATTGCTAAGCTTGAAAGAATGAATTTGAGACAAGAAAACCCTAAGGCAGATCCAGAAACTAAGATTATGGCAGAACCCCAGAAAGAATCAGAGAAAGTATTGCTACAGATAAAAAAAACCATGAATGACCATCGACATGTCATCTTATCATAGATCTTCAAAGAAAAAGAATCCATAGAAACAAGAATAGGAGACTTCAACATTGATTGTGTTCTGGATGAAGAAACACAGGTGAGCATTATGACAAAAAGAACTTGGGAAATTTTAGGAAAGCTTGCTATGCTTCCTTCATTGGGAGGAATAGGACTATTCAAAGGAAATTTGATAAACCTATGTGGAAAGCTCACCCAGATATCTATGAGTACCAATGGAACTTCGACAAAGGAAGAATTCGAAGTTGTTAGATTTATCGAGAACAACGCTCCATTTGCAATGTTACTCGGAGAGCCTTGGATTAAAAGAGATCAAGCTAGAAGGAAGGAAGAAGAAATCTTAAAACAAAAGAAGCAAGAGTTAAAAGATTTCATGACTAGGAGGAACTCGCTTTTGATTGAAGAACGGGAGAACCAAGCGAAGCTATTTAACACCAGAGACTTGGATGTCAAAGTTGCAAGAACACTAGAAGATCCACAGGAGACTGAAGTACCTATTCCAAATACAGATGAAGTATTACCCCTGATCTCTAGGAAAGAATCTCAACAGTGCGAAGTTACTCTGTCAAGAGGAGATAAGAATCAGAATGGAAAAAGGAATATCGAGACAAAGCTCACTGGGAAAAAGGATAGAAAACTAAGTAAGAAGAGAGCTAACATTGAAAAGCTACAGAAGGTTCCAGAAGGAAATTCGTAGAAGGAAAAATTGCAAAATTGGAACTTCGTCAGGATACTAGAATAGCGTCACATGGCACTTCGCCATGGCGAAGCAATATAGCCATTGGGAATAGTATAACCGTTAGACCGATGGCCTGAACTGATAGAAATGCATTTATGATCAAAAATCTCGCCATCATACTGTTGGGACCGTGCCATAAAAGACAGAACTGAGTTAATGAAGACTGTACTCACTACTGATGATTTTGACTTCATCATAGCATCTCTAAACGATGCGTCGCTGGAAATAGTGGAAAAACAAGAAGTAAAGCAGGAGGCAATGTATGATAGAATCGAGGTCAAATTCTGAGGGGTACAACAGGCCCTTCAGTCTCGTCGCATAGTCTCCACTGCGCCCCTGCCATCAGGAGAACCAGAGTTGGGAGATGAGCCAGCCCAACTCCGTTGATTAGCTTATGTGGTCAAAGCTCGCCTTCATCGCACACAAGAAGACACGGAACAAGCCACCTAGGCCTTGAAGCAAGTGCAAGGCATAGCCATAGAACAACACTGAGTTGAAAAACAAGAGAATATTGCTCTCCAGGCAAAGTTTGAAGTAAAGAAAGCATAGATGCAACAAGAAAATGAACAGTTACTCGTAGAGCAACTCGAGGTAAAAGAAGAAGTCAACAGAGCACTTCACTCTGTGACAGGATTAGAACCATAAGCAGAGGACTGAGTCACGCATCAAGTAGAGCTCTGCATAGTGCCCGACACCCCACAGGACATAAGGGATCAAAGAGAAGCAACTGCCCGAGGCGCAATTGAAAGAATAAAAGTCTTTTCCATGGAATGCAAGTAGTTGAGTGATCAAAGTGCCCAGACGTATGAGTGACTCTTTGACAATCCAAAGTTGAAGGAACTAGAGTCACAACTCCAAGAAGCGAAGCAACAAGCAGAGACAATACAAGCGCAGTTGAAGCCCCTGTCAGCTATGGAAAGAATGAAGCGATCCCAGGAGCAGCACACTGCCCAACAGAAGGTTCACACCATTCAGAGTCGGTTTATGGAAGTAACTCAGAGGCTCCAACCTATACAGGATCAGGCTTGCCAATTGTTCACAGAGATCGAAGGTCGAGAAGTAGAACTAGAGCAAGTCGTCACTGCAGTTGAACAATGCCTAGAAGGATCTGTCAACGAAGCAGTCATCCAAGAGTTCGCTGAACAAGAAATTTTGGCACCGCAACAAGTCGAAGAAGCTCGAGCCAAGCTTGAGGCTTTCGAAGTAGAACTACCCAGATCAGAGTGACTCGGGACGAATCACAGGTGAGTGTTGGGGGCCTGTTGGCCCTTGACCAAGTGTTGTGGACCCCTGGTCATGTTTGACCTATTTTTGGGACTTTGAGAGGCTATCGAAGGCAAAGCGCAAGATGAACCAGAGATCGCGGGATCTCGGCCCCCTTTTAGGGATTTTTGGGATTTGGGATTATGTAATGGGTATATGGAATGTCGGCCCATGGATTTACCCATGCTTAGGCCTATTTTGTAAATGTATAAATAAGAGACTAGGTGATCTAGAAGTCAGTTGGAAAAGAGGTTGATGCGCTAAGTGCTAAGTGTTAGTGTTGGATCTATGTGATCAAGAGTTGTAGGTGCTTTGTGCATACTATGTGAGGCCTGCAAGGCTAAGTGCAAGTAACTGTAAGAGACTGTGTGAAGGCTTGGTGTTGTACCCTAGCTCAAAGAAGGAGGATCTGGCGGAGTGCGCGCAAATCTCCTGTCTTCTGTGGAGTAGGTTTTGGATTCTATGTACCTATAAGAGTTTGACCAAAGATAATAAAGAAGAGAAGAGTTGGTGGACGTAACCCCAGGGTGGGGGTGAACCATGTATATGTTGTGTTGCTATGCTTGTGTGATGTATTGATGTGTTCATATGTTTACTTACTTAGTGCTTTGATATAGATGAATGGTAGATAGATCTGTTGATTCTTTGTGCTTAATAACATGGATAGATGTTAGATCTGACCTATATGCATATGCTTAGTGGTTAAATGTCTTAGATCTGGATGAATACTGTGATGCTCTGTAGTTTAGGGTTTATCTGTGTTGAGAGTAGGATCTAACTGTGCTATAACTTTAAACTAGATATTGATGAATGTTAATTGTTGAGTGCTCTGTTAAGTGTTAGAATCACATATCTGTATCCCAACTAAGGTTGCAGACATCTGAGTCCTGCTACCACCCCTGCCTCTACCTCGGGTGAGACTTCATCTAATTCGCAGGTGTTGTCGAAAGAGTCAGTAGTTAGGGTTTTGTTGATGCGTTGTTGTAGCGTTGAACCCCGGGTCTGCCCCTGTGCCAACACATATGTGTTATAGGGGGTGCATGATCAGTTGTTCCCAACACCCCAAATTTTTTTGGTCCAAGATGTAAAACTTAGCCATAGACAAGTTGAATTCCCTAAGTGTTTTATAAGTCCTGTCGATTCAAGACTACATTCATTGGTGTGGTAGCACATGGAATCATGTAGTGTGTATTCCTCTTATGCATAGAGAGGATGTGGCAACAAGTCATGGAATCAAACACTCAGATAAGTATGAGGGTGGAAAGTGGACTCGTATCTAAGCTTGATGGTGAGTAGAAGAAGCTGAATCTTCAATTAAGGGGGGAATGTGAGATGGAGTAATCTCGGAGCATGAGTTGGTTGGGACCAAGTTATGATTAAATGATAGTTTAATTGTGTAGTTGGTGAAAAGGATTGCTAGAGAACTAACAAGTACAATAGATGGCACCCATGTATCTGATGGATTTCTTTTTATATGGATGTCAATGATTTAATACTTAAGAACATGTATTTCTTTTTTGGAGGTCAGAGACATGGTAGTGTGATTAAGTTTTTAATAATTAAAATGTACATTTTTTTTTATAGAAACAAGTGCCCATTAGATTTGAATTTAAGGATAAGTTTGAATTACAACATTGCATTATGCTTATACCAACATTTTGTTACAAGATGGTTAAAAACAAATACATGGTAACATTTCACTTCACATCCAATATATGACATCGCATGTTTCCCATTAATTTAAATAAAAAACTTAGAATGTGTATTTTAAAAGACAATTTCAAGAAACATTTAAATTATATGTAGAAAATAGACTATTAGTATAAAAAATCTTTTATAACATAAAGAACTTTTCTATTAATAATTGGAATTAGAAATTGGAAACTCAAAATCTTTTCCATTAAAATTAAAAATGGAAATTGGAAAGTGTATGCTTGAATCCTATAAATGACTAAAATATATAAAAACACACAAAGATTTTTCATTGATAATAAAAACTTTGTTTTATTTATAAATAAACAAAAAATCACTCATTTGATTATTATTAATAGTAATAACAATTGTAAATAATTATTATGAAAGGATCAAATGGGTTAATTTTAATTATTTCAATAAATCGGCCCACTACATTAAGCTGTTCCAAAAATTAAAATAAAATAGGTGCAAAGAAAATAACACTAAAATTTTAACCAAAGGTGTTAAGCATATGCATTAGATTGCATACGGTTAGTGCACCTGAAAAAATTTTAAGGTCGAAAAAAGAAGGATGAGTCTAATAGAAATTTCTCTGAATTGACAATATGGATAGAGACAACATTAACAGTGTTTTCTATCTCTGAATTTATTTTGTGTCTTTTTTGCAATTCATCCTTATCAAAAAAGACTAACAATGTTTCTCTCACCCTAATAACCAACTAGCACCAATAGGTAATAGCAATATCTCAAGGCCTAGTAAACAATATTCAATTATTATAAATGTAAATTAAACAATATGCAATTATTATAAATGTAAATTCTGATACAAATTTTGTTACAATATTTAGAATTGGTTAGTAAATAACATGTGTAATAAAATTAATTTAAATATTATGAAATAATAATTATTTTGTTAAGCATACGTACAATATTGGAGAACAAGAAAAATATTTATAGTTAAAAGAAAATTAATATATAATCAATGATGAAAATAATATGACTTTGGAATGGACTAACAACAAATAGTCTAAAAATTCACCTTTTTAAAAAATTTATAAACACATTTTTTTTATATTTTTAATAACAACTACTTCTATAATACAACTTACAATATCACATTATTACAACCTACGATATTACATTCTCAAATTTTCTTCAGAAAATAATTACTAATAACATTTCATCAACTAATCAATATTTTAAAATATCCTTACCCTTTTTACAATATCCTAACCCTTTTTATGGTATCCTAACTCTTTTTTCAAGGCAGATTTTTATGTTTTTATCTGCCGTGATTGATCTTTCCCATACATCTTTGTCAATTTCTATGTCTTTTAAATTGGAGAGTTTCTCTATTCCTATGGGCAATCTCTTCAATGATCCGCACCACTTGATGTACACGTATTGAAGTTTGGGCAATGTCGCCTCCGTCCACGCAACATTTGATATACTCTCTAACATGGGCATTTCATAGATAAGCAAGCGCTCCAACCTCGGAAATCCACCAACGCTTCCCCTAATCCCCAACTCCCTCACTTCATGTAACCCTCCTAGTGTCAATACCCTTAAAAATGGTAAACTCTCCAATGGTGGAAGCTCTCGTAATTGATAACAATCATCCAAAGACAACAACTCCAGTTGTTGAAAGTCACAAATACAATTGGGCAAAATTATCCCTTCGTACCCATGACGATGAAATGAATGCAGGTTCTTCATGTTTTGCATGTCCGGGGGAAGATCCTCCATTACATCATCCATTGAATGCGCATCAAAGTTCAATACCAAATGTTTCATCTCTAACCAAGTTCCCATTATACCCAATTTTATTCCCGGCCATTTTCTATCTCCCGTAACTGTATTTCCCGGCTTTACACGTACCCTGAGCTTCATCAAATTTGGAAAGTTTGTAACATTCTTCAAACTGCACATACCACTCTTCGCTTTGTCCACGCCCAACTTAGCTTCGTGCCATGAGAGCAATTCTAGCTTGTTCAATGACGTAAGTTGACAGATCTCACCTGGAATCCCCTCTAACCTGTGACAATGATTTAAATCTAAATGCTTGAGATTTTTAAGCTTTTCTATCATAGATGGCAACGATTCTAGCTCTATACAGTCGCTAAGATGAAAAAATTGCAGTAGAGAAAGATTGTATATTTCAGCAAGCAAACCACTGATTTTGGTGCCATTCAACCCCACAAACTCAAGCTGTTTGAGTTGCCACATTGAATCTGGCAACGATGTTATACTGGTGTAGCTCAGATCCAAAACTCTGAGAGAGGTGAGATTGAGTAAGAAGCCATTTGGAACTTCTCTTAAACCCTCATTTTGGGTTAAGATCAAAGTTCAAAGTGTGAGGCATCTGAAATCTGTTGGCAGAAATGCAGTATCATTATAATAGCGAATCATTGGCAGAAAAACCTGTTGTGCTTCTTTCATTGGGAGGAATAGGACTATTCAGAGGAAAATTGATAAACCTATGTGGAAAGCTCACCCAGATATCTATGAGTACCAATGGAATTTCGACAAAGGAAGAATTCGAAGTTGTTAGATTTATTGAAAACAACGCTCCATTCTCTATGTTACTCGAAGAGCCATGGATTAAAAGAGATCAGGCTAGAAGGAAGGAAGAATAAATCTTAGAACAAAAGAAGCAAGAGTTAAAAGATTTCATGACTAGGAGGATCTCACATTTGATTGAAGAACATGAGAACCAAGCTAAGCTATTTAACACCAGAGACTTGGATGTCGAAGTTGAAAGAACACTAGAAGATCCATAGGAGACTGAAGTGAAGTACCTATTCCAGATACAAATGAAGTATTTGTTGGACAACTGAGAGGGGGGTGCATCATTTGTTACCGTGCTTAAACAATTATGCTTCTTTTAAAATCTTTACAGGGCACTCAATGATGATCACAATAATGGGAAATAAACAAAGGCACATTCAGCATCAGTCACATATATGAGAAGACAGAGACAGATAATTCCCGAGGAAACCCATACAGGGTAAAAACCTCTTTTTCTTTATATGATANTTGAAGCTTTGCATCCTTTACCTTCTCATTACCCTCATAACTGCTAATGAGTTTGTCCCACATTTCTTTGGAAGTTCCTAGGTGCATAACTTTTACGAATTCTTCTTCTGCAAGCCCACTCAAGATAGCATTCATAGCCTTAGCGTTGAAGCTAAATTCTAGTTTGTCATCTTTATTAGCTAGCACAACTGGCTTTACATAACCAGTATCTACCACATCCCAGACATCTGCACCTAAAGCCATTATGTAGGTTCTCATTCTAACTTTCGAGAAGGCAAAGTTTGTTCCATTGAACAAAGGGGCCTTATTGGTTGAATTTCCTTCATGGCTTGACATGTTTAAGCTCTAGGATCTACCCTTAGATAAAAAGGGGCCAGCTCTGATACCAATTGTTGGACAACTGAGAGGGGAGGGGTGAATCAGTTGTCCCCGTGCTTAAACAATTATGCTTCTTTTAAAATCTTTATAGGGCACTCAATGATGATCACAATAATGGGAAATAAACAAAGGCACATTCAACATCAGTCACATATATGAGAAACAAAGAGACAGATAATTCCCGAGGAAACCCATACAGGGTAAAAACCTCTTTTTCTTTATATGATAAGTATTATCTACATTCTTTACATTATCATACATATGAGCACCAACTCATTGTGAGGATACAACCTCTGTTTTTGCAAGTTGCAACTTGCTGAGAGCACCAACTCTCTGTTTTCTCTAGCACCCACTAGAAGGAAGCACCAACCCCCTGGTTTCTCTAGCACCAACTAGAAGGAAGCACCAACTCCCTGTGTTCAAGCACCCACTTGAACCTTTGAGGACACCAGTCCTCCCTAGAACCTCCCAACCACCCTAAATTATAAGTTCTTTGTTACTAAAACTTATTACAGTGATATAAAATTATTCAATGGCTTACCAGCCCTGTCGTTGTTCTATTACACTGCTCTGCCCTGTCTGCATCAGTGTCTTCTGCACACCTCTATCACTATCTATTATTCGGCCTTTTATGATCTATGCATCATATCCCTTCAATGCACCATTCCTCGACTGTGCATTTTTTCTCCCGCGTTTTACCTCCTTGTACACACCTCAATTCTCCTCCACAACAACAACAACCCAATCTCTTCTTTGTTCCACATTCTTATAGTCCCTGTGTTCCTTGTGCATGCAATATTTCCATGCCTCTGCATGCTCACTCCCCCACTCATCTCATCCACATCTCGAGTGCATTTTCCTGATCATCGCAACTCTTCAGCTTATCTAGTGGTTCCCACCACGTGTTCAACATCACTAGGTGTTCTGCTGAGATTCCTCAACCTCTCTGGTAGTTGAGACTCCTCGTCTTCTCTGGCATAGTCGAGATTATGCATTCTGTTTTAGTTACAGACTTCAATGCTCATCCATCTTTCAATCCCCCTAAGAATCGTCTTGCTTCACTGGACGAAGCTTAGAGACTCTTCATCTCCTCTGGCGATCACACAGAGGTCTCTTCAAATTCTCTGGCAGAAACCATCAATGGTTTCTAGCAATTATACTGCGAGGCACAAAAGTAGTCGTGCGATCTTGTTCAACTTCACTTGCACCGTTGGATTGAATTCATAGAAACTTGCGTTTACTTCGCCATTTAGTACTCTGGCATTTCGGGATCCCTGTGGTAATGATTTCATTACGCTCCATGTCCCGATCCTCGAAACTCTGAAATGGAGCCTATATGAACTAGCTCCTTCCTTCATCTTCCACTGATGTGACCAATGGCTGTGACCACAGATTGAGCCAAAACGTGTTTCGCATTTCAACATTTCAGGATTTTAGCACTCCCATGGTAGAGTCTCTTGACTCTCCATGTCCCGATATCCGAAGCTCCAAAATGGAGTCGGATCAACGGTCCACACTCTAAGTGATTCGACGGTCCTAATGTCTTCATGATTTCACATATCGCGATTTCAGGGTTCCCGACTTCAGGACTCCTATGGTAGGAGTTCTTTGACATCTCCATCTCCTTATTTCTGAAACTCCAAAGTGATGTAAACCTGCTGACGTCACACGTGGATTGACATGTGTCGAATAACTTCCACGTGTCACTCTGATTCGTGACTTACATGTGCCTGAAATGTTGAATCAGCTTGACACTTGTCATTGCCTGGTTGTGCCACGTGTTATTAGCTGACGTGGTTTGCTGACATGTCTTGTTTCAGGATTTTTCATTTTGGCACTTCGGGACTCCTAATGTTGAGAGTCTCTGACTTCTCCATCTCTCGATTTTCGAAACTCCGAAATGGACTGGGATCAACGGTCCAGATCAAACCTTGATCTGACGGCTCAGATTAAGTCGCGATTTCGCATATCGCGATTTTGGGATTCCTGTGGTTAATATTCTTTGACATCTCCAACTCTCGATCCGCGAAACTCCGAAATGGACTGGGATCAATGGTCCAGATCAAACCTTGATCTGACGGCTCAGATTAAGTCACGATTTCGCATATCGCGATTTCGGGATTCTTGTGGTTAATATTCTTTGACATCTCCAACTCTCGATCCGCGAAACTCCGAAATGGAGTGTTTGACATGCTCTGATCTTCTGCCACGCATCCCTCTTGGATCAACGGTCAAGATTTTATCAAGACTTTGCAACTCCACGAGCCTTCGTTGAGCCTGATCAACGGTCCATATTTGGCCTCGATCTAACGGTTGAGATTATTTCGTGATATCGCATATCACGAGTTCGAGAGGTGAAAGGCTGGAGCATTTCATACCTTTGACTTTCCAGTCAGGGAAATGATGATTTGTGTCCACGTGTCCTTCTCGAAGATGGACGGTCCTCCTACTTTCGGGATTTTGTAAGCCCACTTCTCCTAGCACTTTAAAGGATGTGCAGGCTCTCCTGGATCCAACGGTGGTCGACCCCTGCACTCGGATCTAACGCCCGAGATCTATCCTCCATATCTGCACACTCCTCTTGTCTATATTGAGATCTGACAACCATCGGGAATTATGAATTGTTGATCCAACAATCACTGTTGTTTCTCCTCCCCATTATCACTGCGTTGTTGATCATGCTCCTGTACTCAATCCATCATCGTTGTTGTACTTTCCATCAATGACAAGCATACGCTGCCTGTAAAACATGCCAACAATCTCCCCCTTTGTCATTGATGGCAACTAAGGCACTCGAATTCTTTTCTCCCCCTTTGACATCAATGTCAAAGAAGAGACATGCTCCCCCTGAGCTGTTGTAGTAATTTTAGGAGGCATTAGATATTCAAACAATATAAAACTCCCCCTAACAAGATGGACTCTTTTAGGTGTGAGACGAAATGACACCCAGCTTCAGTCTGAGATATTCAAAAGGTGTCTTGGCTAGGGGTTTAGTAAAGATGTCTGCAATTTGTTCTATAGTGGGAATGTAATGGACCTGAACAATCTGATTGGTGACCTGCTCTCTCAGAAAATGATATTTTATGGGAATATACTTGGTCTTGGAGTGGAAGACGGGATTTTTAGACACACTGATGGCACTAGTGTTATCACAATGAATTGGGATCGGTGCAGTGTATTTTACCTCTAAGTCTGCAAGTGTCTGAATCATCCATAATACCTGAGTGCAACAAGTAGCAGCAGCAATGTACTCTGCCTTTGTGGTTGATAAAGAAATGGAACCTTGATTTTTACTAAGCCATGCTACTAAAGAATCACCCAGGAAGAATGCTCCTCCACTGGTGATTTTTCTCTCATCGACACAGTTTGCCCAATCTGCATCTGAGTAGGCAGTTAACTGAAAATTCTGATTTCTGGGATACCACAGGCCATAAGCCATTGTTTCTTTTAAATACCTAAATATCCTTTTGACAGCTTTCAAATGACTCTGTTTGGGTGCAGCCTGATATCGTCCTACCATTCCTACAACATGCATTATGTCTGGGTGAGATGTTGTGATGTACAGTAGGCTTCCTATCATTGATCCATATGAGCTTTGATCAACATCAGGTGAATCATCATCCTTGCTTAATTTACATCCAGTTACCATAGGTGTACCCACAAGTTTAGAATCTTCCATTTGAAACCTTTTCATCATTTTTCTTAGATATTTTTCTTGAGAAATGAACATCCCTTCGGGCCTCTGAGTAATTTGCAAACCAAGAAAAAATGACAGTTCTCCTATCATAGACATTTCAAATTCAGACTCCATGGAAGAAGCAAACCATTGTACCAGTGAATCCTTGTTACATCCAAAGATGATGTCATCTACATAGACCAGTACGATGAGCAAATCATTATCCTCTGTTTTAATATACAGATTGTTGTTAGTTGTTCCTCTCTTGAACCCTTTGTCTTTGAGATACGTATCCAGTCTGTGATACCAGGCTCGAGGGGCTTGTTTTAAACCATTTAAAGCTTTCTTCAGCTTGCATACTAAGTCAGGGTTATCAGATAATTTGAAACCCTATGGTTGTTCCATATAGACTTCTTCACTTAAATCTCCATTGAGAAAGGCTGACTTGACATCCGTTTGGTAGACTTTAAACATTTTATGACAAGCATAGGCAAGAAACATTCTGATAGCTTCTAATCTTGCTACGGGCGCAAATGTTTCATCAAAATCCAGTCCTTCTATTTGAGCATAGCCTTTACAGACTAACCTCTCTTTGTTCCTGATAGCTTGTCCTTGCTCATTCAACTTATTCTTAAAGATCCATTTGGAGCCAATGACGTTTTTACCTTCAGGTCTTTGAACCATCTCCCACATATTGTTTTTCTCAATCTGATCAAGTTCTTCATTCATTGCTTTAACCTAGTGGTCATCTTTGTTGGCTTCATTAAAATTATTGGGTTCCATCATCGATATGAAGGTTGTATGAGATTGTTCAGTGTTTTTTATTAGCTTTCTTCTGGTTTGTACACCTTTGTCTTTTTCCCCAATTATCTGACTTGCAGGATGATTCTTTTGAATGATTCTGGAGGAGGAATTTGTAGTTGGTTGCTGATTTGAGTCTGTCTGAGTGTCTGAGTCTTCATTTGATTCAGAGTCTTCGTTTTCTGATTCTTGGACCTGCTCATCTTCATCTTTAGCTATGTATTCTGTAGAAGACTCATTATTGTACACCTCTCTTGCTGGGATTCCTTCATCAATTTTTACATCAATACAGTCAACCATTTTATGCAGCCTCTTATTATAGCATCTGTATCCTTTACTGTTTGTAGCATACCCTAAGAAA
>ML815456.1:104535-132352 GCA_009831015.1 Picea engelmannii | reverse complement strand
TAATAACCAACTAGCACCAATAGGTAATAGCAATATCTCAAGGCCTAGTAAACAATATTCAATTATTATAAATGTAAATTAAACAATATGCAATTATTATAAATGTAAATTCTGATACAAATTTTGTTACAATATTTAGAATTTGTTAGTAAATAACATGTGTAATAAAATTAATTTAAATATTTTAAAATAATAATTATTTTGTTAAGCATATGTACAATATTGAAGAAAAAGAAAAATATTTATAGTTACAAAAAATTTAATATATAATTAATGATGAAAAAAATATAACTTTGAAATGGACTAACAACAAATATTCTAAAAATTCATCTTTCTAAAAATTTTATAAACACATTTTTTTATATTTTTAATAACAACTACTTCTATAATACAACTTAGAATATTACATTATTACAACCTACGATATTACATTCTCAAATTTTCTTCAGAAAATAATTACTAATAACATTTCATCAACTAATCAATATTTTAAAATATTCTTACCCTTTTTACAATATCCTAACCCTTTTTACGGTATCCTAACTCTTTTTTCAAGGCAGATTTTTATGTTTTTATCTGCCGCGATTGATCTCTCCCATACTGTGAAAATTGGAGAGCTTCTTTTAAAGTGAATAACATCTTTTATGAGTTGGACAAGTGGACCAATAACATCCTTCTTTGCTGATGTTGAAATCGGTTGGCCGTTTCTTCTTTGAAAGCTCTTGCAGCTATTAGCTTCTCTTGCAGAAGCCGAGTGTTTCGATCCAAGTGAATAACATCTTTTATGAGTTGGACAAGTGGACCAATAACACATTTGCAAACTTCGCTTATGATGTTGGCTGCTGCTCCAGTCCCAACGGCCTCCATGGCTTCTGCAACTCCATTTCAGGGAAAAGAGGGACAACCAAGACAGTAATGGCACGTGGATTGCATGCTATACTTCTATCTATTGGAGTTATTGTGGGATCTATAGCCAACTTTGAACTATTGTGTCCTGAAGAATGGGAAAGAGTACTAGAGAACTGATTAAAATTTAAAGTATAGTGCTAATAGTACATTGAAAACTTTTGAAATATCACAAAGCATCCTGAAGAAAATATTTGTTCTTTTGTCACTGTCTAGTTGGCAGTGGCATACTTGATTCTTGGAAGAAGGTCGTGACATCAGAAAATGTTGCTAACAATGGAAACAAAGCTAAAAAGTCGGAAGATAAGAAGTTCAAGTCTATTTAAGTTCAGGATAATGTTGTTAAACCTTAGCATTTTTCAAAATAATTCATCAAATTTTACAGCTGGAAAACAAATGGCATATCAGGTGGCAGAGCATTTGGTGGAAAATATCCAAAAAAGATGATTTGGAATCTCCCCAAATCTGAGTTGAAATCTTCCTTGATATCGTATTGATAGTTTTAGTTATTACCAATAGAAGGCATGCTTTCTGAGACTATAAACCAATAATATTGATAGTTTTAGTTATTACCGATAGAAGGCATGCTTTCCTCCTAAAACAATTGACATAGGTTGAGGAATCTGATCAGGATTGACATAATATTATTTTCTCCAAAATTGTACAGTAACCAAGTCCAAATAGAATAGATATTGTCACATGATCCATACTGAAATTATGATCACGAGGATTAGGAAGGAGGTGTACCATATATCACATGTCAATTGAGAAGTTATTGCTTGTTGGTAGAGAGCATAAGAATGAGAATTGAGTAAGAAACTACAAAGCAATCAACAATCCTCCATTAGCAATTGTGATCAATGAGGGTATTGAAGGGATCAAATTCTAATACTGAGAGACGGGGGGGGGTGTGAATCAATGACAGGAAAATTATATCAATTTTTACTTATTAATGCAAAATAAAATCTTAACACAGTATTTTATCGTGGAACCCAAATGGGAGAAACCACAAAATATTTTCTATTAGCTGCAAAATTTGTTTTACATGTTACATAGAAGGAAGATGTACTTCATCTTTGATCAACACCAACTGATCAGGATGCACCCACACCCTAGTTTACCAGCACCAACTGGTAGGAGGCTACAATCCCCTGTTTAGTCAGCCACAATTGACAACGAAGCACCAACTCCCTCTGCAAGCACCAACCTGCCCTTGCACCACCCAACCACCCTTAATGCATAGGTATTAGCTTTTCTTCCTGGAATCTACTTCAGCTTTTGATCTTCTTTTCTGGACTGCAGAGACACTTTCTTCTCACCACTTTTTCTTATTTATATACTCTTCGAACAGGTGTGAAATTTAAAACATCGTGTTCCTTTATTTGAACCATTGTACCTTTTCATTTAAAATGATAATTAAACTTTAATTAATATTATTTTTCCTTTTTATTATTTATTCATACTTTCATGATTTATTCTCTTTTAATCATGACTATGTATCGGTTCATTTTTGTCATGAGTTGATCACATACATGGATAGACTCATTAGATCGTACTCTTGTTTTTGCTGCATTCTCGGCTCACCAACAAAACATACTCGATCATCACGCCTCTTCGATTAACTTAATTATAATCACGGTTTTATCATTTTTATAGTGAAGGCTTTCCATAAATTGATCACTGTCATGGATCAATTTAATCCTTTAAATTTGATCCTGAATCTCTGTTAATTTCACAGAGACCAGATATTTCATGAAGGTGCTTCCTTCAAACCATCACATATGATTATGCGTTACAGAACCATGGGTTTACCAACTATAGCGATGTATAGTAAAACACTTATAGCATATGACCAATGTCATAGAATCACAGGCTTACCAACTTCGGCAACACATTACAATCTACAATTCCAAACCTCTTTACCATATGACCAATGGCGGTGACCTCACATTTAGTCGAGACAAGCGCTTATTTATTGAATGAACACGATTCATTCTCCCGATGTGATGGACGGCTGACGGGGTTTCGGTACTTTGTCGTTCGAGTCTTCATGACCTCCAACTCTTCAAAACTCTCGATTACGATATCACCGATATGATCAGACAGTTCACGTCTATTTAGCGGAGACAGATCAATGGTCTACTTTAAACCTTAAACTAATCATTTCTTTCCTTAATCTGATGGCTGAGACTTGATCAGGCGTTGAGATGGATGGCTGATGGAATTTCGGGACTTCACCTATCGGGACTTCGAGATGTGGAACATGCCAAAACTCCCGAGTGTCAATTTCACGAAAGAGACCAACGGTTCGATCCTTTCTTAGATCGACGGATATCTACCTCTCCTAAGATTTCGAGAGTTAAATGACTCTCGGCCCTTATCCCCCTTGCAGCTTCACTGGATCCAATGACACACAGCTATCAACACTTCTCCATCTAGAGAATTCTACCATTCGTCAAGAACCCTGATGGCTCTTCGGACATCTGACGACTGAGATCTATTTTGGATGATCCGACGGTCCTGATCTTATTGTGATTTTGCATTTTGGCATTCTTGTGATGGAGGGTCTCGATACTCCATGTCGCGATTTCACATATCGCAAACTCCTGATATGATTTGCCTTGCTCAAAACTCGTGAGACTCCAAAATGCTTCATGACAGATCAACGGTCCATGGCCTCGGTGATCCGATGACTAACGGGGTTTCGGCACTTTGAAATTACAATATCTTTACCTTACTTATCCTATCCTTCCACATTGAGATGATTTGATGGCTAACGGGAATTGATTTTAATCCGACGGCTACTGAGGCTCTCGAAGCAGATCAACGGTCGTCAAATTTCCTCGATCCAATGGTCTGGATCTAATCACGATTTTGCATTTCGGTATTTTAGAGGTTAGAGAACCTCCCTTCTTCTGACTCCTAATTTCTCGATATCCGATATTCCACTCTCGTTGGATCGAGGACCCACGTCGTTCCCCATTTTTAGCTTTGGATCTAATGGTCCACGTCACTCCTCCTCCTGAGCTTTGGAGTTTGAATGAGTTCAATGCTTATCCTCCTTGCAGCTATGCTAGATCTAACGGCCCACGGCTATTTGTTCCTGTTGTCTCCAGAAATCTCTACCGCTCATCGAGATTATCGATGGCTCCTTTCTATGAACTCGACGCCAACCCTTTTGAGCTTAACTCATTCAAGTATTCACTTCTCTTGTTCGCTCTTTTGATCTCTGCACACTGTTGACATCTTCTCCTTACTGATATACCTTTTTGACATTAATGACAATCTCAACTGTGGTAATTCATCATTAACAACAGATCATCAATTCAACTGTTGACATCAATGACAATATGTCCAACATGTATCTCACTGCATGAATTTTGGGAGGGGTTTGGGTAGGTGGGCACCAAAAATACCATGGATATATGGGTAGTTTGATATTTCACTAAATAAATAATTGTAGTTTTATGAGTGGATATCAAGTGAGGAATCACCCAAATTCCCACAACCAATGGAAAGATGGCATGTGGCCAACTCATGTGGTTAGTGTGGCAATGGTCTCACAAGGAAAATCGCACCAGGACAATCATGGAGGTTGAGGAGTTGAATATGGTATTTATATAGTAGTCATAAGGTATTCATTGGGAGGGAATCCATCATCCATTCACCCATAGAGAAAGACATAGTTTCCTCATGAAGAATATGAAGGTGACAAAGCTAAGGAAGAAAGAAGAACTTGTGTAGTGAGCAACTCAACAATTAAATAGATTTGGAGAAGAATCCAATCATTAATCTTGTTGTAAGCCTAAATTGACATTGTAACCTAACATGTAATTTTGGAAAAGTGCCTTGAACATCATATTTTGTAGTAGTACAAGATTCCATCACTTCCAAATGTACTTCTCATGAGTTTAAGCATAATAGACAAGTTGTGTTATTATCTTCTATTTCATGTGTTTGTGTGTTTACTTATGTGTATTGTTGTGTTTACTTTATGTGAGAGGTTGTTTTGAAGGTGTTTTGGACAACAACTGGAGGTGTTCTGAACAACATCTAAGGTTGTTCTGGACAACATCTAAGGTCCTTTTATGAGGGTGGAATAACTTAGTTTTGGGTAGCAATATGAGGCAACTTTAAGGACAGTTCTGAGACATCCTTAAGACCAAATTTGGGGCAGCCAACAAGAAACAACAAAATAGTTTTGTGACACCATATAGAGAATAGAAAAAGCTACTGGTAGAGGCTCAGATATATTGAAGACATAGTGACAACAGTAAGAACTATTGTCTTAGTGCTAGTATCTTATCTCCCTCTTTCTAGAAGAGTCTTGTAAGTTCATTGTACTTGTTTGACTGGTCAATATATCACAAGAAGAAGTTTGTTGGGTTTTCTTCCTCTTGAGGGTTTCCCAAGATAAATACTTGTCCTCTATGTGAATGTCTTTCTTTCAGTGATCCTTATTCTTCAGTTAATGTTCTAGTTAATTGTTAAAGGTTAAAGAACACTACTGTGAACTATTGTTATCTGTTTAAGCCCTGAAAATTAACAGAATGGAGGTGTACCATATATCACATGTCAATTGAGAAGTTATTTCTTGTTGGTAGAGAGCATGAGATTGATAATTGAGTAAGAAAATACAAAGAAATCAACAATGATCCATTAGCAATTGTGATCAATGAGGGTATTTCACCGCATGAATTTTGAGAGGGGTTTGGGGAGGTGGGCACCAAAAATACCATGGATATATGGGTAGTTTGATTTTTCACTAAATAATTAGTTGTAGTATTATGAGTGGATATCAAGGGGGGAATCACCCAAATTCCCACAACCAATGGAAAGATGGCATGTGGCTGTTGGTTGTGGAGCCTGATTATCTTCTTGATTCAGAGGTCTTTTCTTTCAACCGTGTTTATACCCCATGAAGACTTTACACCCCAGGAGTATGTACACTCTTCCATGTGGGGGAGTGCAGAGGGGAGTTACCCCTCTACGATTTTCATGGGGTTTATCCCCCCGATTGGGGGGTCCGGGGGCAAGCGAGCCCCTGAAGGAAAAATTGCCTTGTAAATGTATATTGTAATTTCATTGTAAATCTGGACCATTCATTATAAGGTCGCAGATCTAACGGTAGATATTATGTTATGGTTTTTTTCCCTAGAAGGCAACCCTCTTTTATGAGGGAAATGTATTGCGGCTAGGGTTGATGGTGAATATTGTATTCTGAGATAGGATACTGTGAGAGAAAGAAGAGGAAGTTACAGTGGGTTTGTTGTAGGTTGTATCCCTTCATATGTTGGATAATAATAAAGGAAGGGCAATTTCTCCGGTGGATGTAGCCCACACTGGGTGAACCACGTAAATATGTGTCTCTATTGTATTGTGTATCTTCTATTTTTGTTTCCACATTTGTTTTATTTTATTGCTCCATGGTCTTGTTTTTCTAACAGTGGCCAACTCATGTGGTTAGTGTGGCAATGGTCTCACAAGGAAAATCGCATGAGGACACTCATGGAGGTTGAGGAGTTGAATATGGTATTTATATAGTGGTCATAAGGTATTCATTGGGAGGGAATCTATCATCCATTCACCCACATAGAAAAACATAGTTTCCTGATGAAGAAGATGAAGGTGACAAAGCTAAGGAAGAAAGAAGAACTTTTGTAGTGACCAACTCAACAATTAAATAGATTTGGAGAAGAATCCATTCATGAATCTTGTTGTAAGCCTAAATTGACATTGTAACCTAACATGTAATTTTGGAAAAGTGCCTTGAACATCATATTTTGTAGTAGTACAAGAGTCCATCACTGCCAAATGTACTTCTCATGAGTTTAAGCATAATAGATTAGTTGTGTTATTATATGTTATTGCATGTGTTTGTGTGTTTACTTATGTGTATTGTTGTGCACTCTTAGACGTTGCATCTAGTAGTTGCACCATCTAGTATTAGAGATGGTTGATACCTACATCAGAAGAGACAAATAAAATAAGAGGATATTGTTGTATAGAGTTGTTGAGGGACAAGAAAGTGTTGGTGGAGTATTATTGGGTAGAATTGTGAGAAGAATCTATAAAGGAGAGTTGCAAAAAAGGAAGGAGATTGCATATCAATAGAAACATATCATGTAGGAGAGGAAGAGTACTAGACTACTAGTTAAGATAGGTAGAGGACATGAATAAAAGGTTGATAATGAGATCATATGATTTTTTAGAGCAATATCTCCCAAAATGGATGTCATGGAAGAATCCCATAGAAAGGGAATTGCAGTAAGTTTGATGATGTGAGTGGAAATTAAGAGTAATAGGAAGACCCAAGAGAAGAAATCACAAAATCCAATGCTCATGAGGAGAAAGTGATAAGGTATATCACAAATCTGGGATATAGACCTATAATGGAGAGTCCTACATTCTCATCAAGTCTGAATCCAAAAGAATTAATAGGATGGATTGGGGAAATGGAGAGGCCCTTTGAGTTTGAAAAAAGTGAACACCATAGAAGAGTGAAGTTTGCATTTACTAAGTTGAAATGTCATGAATCCCCATGGTAGGATAATTCTTAGCCAGATAGATATAAGAAGGGAAAGGATAAGTACAAAATTTGGGACAAAATGGTTTCCAAGTTCAAGGTTAAGTTATTTCATGTTTGTTATTCCCTAATTATTTTTAGGAAGCTACAAAACCTGAGATAGAAGGAGATGGCAATGAAAGAATACACAAACTAATTCTAGAGACTATACATATATTTTAAACAAAGTGACGAAAGTGAAGAAGCCATCGCTAGATATGTGAGTGATCTTACTTATGCCATTGAAGATGAGATTAATAATGTGAGAATTCAGTCAATTGTCTTAGCATACTAGTTATCCTTGAAGCCTAAAGAGAAACTTTCAAGAAAATAACAATGATCCAGAGGATGAGAAACAAAAGGTAAAGGGAGAACAATGCATGGAAGAGGATAGACAAGTGGAAGAAAGGAAGAAGAGGCTAACACAAATACTACTATCCAAATCATCAAAGGAAGTTGACTTCAATTTTGGAGGACAAGAGCACTCGGATTATGAGTGACAAGAGAGTTTGGTTGTTGAGAGAAGGAAATAGGAAAAATCTCATGTAGCTTAAGGAGCAAAATTTTACACAATTTGTTGTTTGAGAGAACAAAGATGAAATTTAGCAATAATATGGGTAAAATCTAACGTTCATGAGAATGTTATTGAAACCAGTGAAATATATTGAATAACTTAGAGAAGGAATTGGAGTAGACTATGGTCATCTTCAAAAGTAAATGTAACATTAAGAAGAGGCAGAGCATATTAAACAAAAGCATGAAAACTTGAAGAGAAAATTGTTGGTCCAACAACTCCTTTGCCAATCGTTACAAAGTTTATTGTTATGAGGGGGGCATAAAAGAGAGAAAAAGGGGTTGATGACAACACTTTGGAGGCTACTTTTTCCTTGGAAGGAAGAAAATAAAGCGCTGACACCTTGACATCAAAAGCGTTGGCACCTTGACCTTGGACTAAGCCAACAAAAATCAAATTTTGCTTACTCTACATATCCTTCAAAAAATAACCTTCATTCTTCTGAAGTCCCTGACATGGGATAAAAGAATTATGGAAAGGATACCCCAATGGATGAACTCTATAATCTTTCCTTGCAAATTTGTGGAACATCGACCTTAGTACCAGAAGAACTAAAACAATGGCAATGCTACTTCTTTAACTGTTATCTAATAAACGAGTTAAAAAACAGAGCATTGTTTTAATTTTAACAATATGATTCATAATTATTTTCTATGAGGAAACACACTGAGATGAAGGACCAAGTAAATAAATACCTATCAAGATGAACAAAAACCCTGGTAATTGTTCACCGCCAGAGCCTCGTGCCTCTCTGCATTGAGCACTAATCGATTATGTAAGTGTAATCTTTCAAATTTCAAGTTGAATTGTGTTGAAACTTGACCCACTCAAGAACCTCTGTAGTTCTCATGAACTAGCCAAACCTATAGATATACAATACAAAGCATGCACCATAAAGATCTGATTTGAACCCAATGCATATATGGGAAAATTCCATACAATTATACTAGGTGGGAGGGCCAAAATGTTGATATTATGGTACCTGTGGGAGGTATTTACCTCCATGTGTAAACATGGTGAGAATAGAATATTCTGGGAAGCAAGAAGAAACCCTAAATAATTGGTTAATAACCCTAGAAGACAAGTCGGCTCAAGAGAATGACTTATATTAGGTTATCAGCCTCCAAGAAAAGAAGTCGGCTAAAGGAAATGTTATATACTAAAGAATTAGTACCCAGAATGAGAAGTCAGCCCAGGAACTCTGGTAGAAGCAGTATAAATACAGGAGGTCAGTCTTCATTTTAGCCAGACTTCTCAAAACTACAGCAGTAGCACTTGTGCGCACTGCAGAAGGACAATTTGCGCGCAAGTCTTGGAGTAGTTGTTGCCGCTAGTTCTTCATTCTGTATTTTTGGTCATTCTCTGGGTTGGAATCTCTGATCAATCTTGGTTACTCTTGCTTGGTGCGCTATCCCTAGAGAGAGGTGCGCTATCTTGTTTGGCTATCTAGCCTAGGGTTTGCTTCCGGAATGATTCTTTGTCAAGGTTAAGGTGCTCGGGGGTGGCTTAGGCCTATGTTTGGGTGACAATATTGCTATATTGTCTATGGTTAAATGAGCACATCCATTACTTTCTAACAGGTTATGGGCCCACACTATGTTCGGACAATCTAACTGTTGGAAGATAGATTGGGAGGATTTTCTCAGTTGCAGTTGCAGCCAGTTTTATGCTGCAGCAACAAAACCATAAAACTCTCGTTGAGGCACCTTAAGTGAAGATATTGACCTAATTTTTGGATAGACTAGTGCGCCCTAGCCTAGTGCATCTCCTGGTACTCTCAGCAAGCTAAGACATCAAGTTTGAGTTTTTGATCAAAATCAAGGGTTGACCAAGTCAAAGCAATTATGACTTACTCTATGAAGTCAGAAAAAAAGTTAGAAGGGGCTTCTAACTTCATAGCATGGAAGACAAGGATTGACCTCATCCTTGATAAGAATAAAGTGTTGTATATCGTGAAAGGAAAGATCGTGGAACCACAGTTCTAAGAAGGAAAAGAGAAGGAACCTCAAACCGTTGCAGTTTTGGAGAAGTTCAAAGACAATGAAATAAATGCCATGAGTATCATAGTGGACTCTATAAAATACCACTTGATACCCTACATCTCCCATCTTGATTCATCTAAGAATATGTACGATACTGTAACAAACCTCTTCTTAGTTAGAAACATTGGGCAAGTAATGAGTCTGAAGAATGAGCTCCGTGACATGAAAATGAATGATGATGACGGCATAACATCATAATTTGTGAGTATCTCTCAGTTAAGAGATCAACTACAAGCTATTGAAGAGATCATTTTCAAAAAGGAACTGGTAAATATAGTACTCAATGGTCTTCCCAAGACATGGGATGTATTTGCGACAAGCATGAACAGAAGGAAGGAGTATCCTACATTTGAAGAACTTTGGACTTGTTGTGCACAAGAAGAATCAAGGATTAGTGCAAAAGAGAAACCCCAAAAGAAATACGATGATCAAGCCATCACAACAAGGTTCAAAAATTTCAGGAATAAAAGGAAGTTTGGCTCGAGGA
The DNA here is from genome assembly GCA_009831015.1 of Picea engelmannii. Classification (NCBI taxonomy): domain Eukaryota; kingdom Viridiplantae; phylum Streptophyta; class Pinopsida; order Pinales; family Pinaceae; genus Picea; species Picea engelmannii. The sequence continues at coordinate 121,778 of ML815456.1, read as the reverse complement.
AGAAGCCAGATCAAGAGAAAGATATGTCAAAAATACAATGCTTCAAATGTCGAAAATATGGTCACTACAAGAATCATTTTCCTGAGCTAAAGAAAATGAAGGAAACACATGAAGCATCAGTTGCCGAAGAAAGGGAACCCTCAAAGAATACCAAGCAGGATAAAACAAACTTCTTCTTCTAAGACAAGGTAACAATATTCTTCATAATTCTTGTACATACCATGTTTACATAGTTTCTATACATATCTTGCATACATATTTCTTAGAAGATAAGATGTTCAAAGAGAAACAATACCTATGGAAGAACAACAAGATAAGGATTGCTATCATGATGACTACAAGTCAGGCAATACACATGAAAGGATGAAGTACATCAACAACCCCTGGTAACAATTCATGTGGAAGCTATTAACATAAGAAACAACTGCAAGATAAGCCGAAATAAGAATCAAACTTAAATAAACCTAGAAGTAGTAAAGAAGAAAGAAGTCAACAATCAAGACGAAATTGGGAAAAGGCTTATGACACTTTGCACAAGGCAATAAGGATGTAGACAGAAGCGTGGGCTCTCTTAGTCGGAGGGAGTTGATTACAGAATTCCAAAAGAAGAGCATGCATTCATGCATGACTGAAGGATTAGGATGGAGCTAATCCTAAATAATATGATCCATTGAATATGATGAAGTATCTATCCATGGTAGCAACCATAAAAAGCAACACTTGTTCAAGTGTGACTTTAGAAGAAGTATTCTTCAAAAAGAAGCCTTAAAGTATCATTGGTTTTCCATCCACATCCATGATCCTATGATGAAAGAAAGAAGTTGGAATCTTCAGGGCATGGAATCTATAGAAAACTCCATGGATATAAAGAGAATCATGAGGAAGAACATGAAGATTCCAAGAAAGAAAGAAAATCCATAACAACTAGTCATTGTATCGCGAATCACAAGACTACCAGCCTAATATGAACTCACTAAAAGAAATCAAGCAGAGGAATTAAAAGTTGTGATGAAGAACATTTTATGGAAGACTTATGAATGTAAGAATTGTGAGATCCAGAACTAGAGGTTCTCCTAGATGGAGGGAGAAGACTATGATGACTGTTTATTTCAGTAAACCAGACATACCTCTACAAGAGCCATTATACCGTCCACAATATCCATGGGTTGGAGTTTACATCAGATGAATGCAAAGACTATTCTCCAGAATAATTGAACAAAGGGCATATGTAGAGAAACCTCAAGGCTTTGAGGTATACCAGAAAGAGACCCTTGAATGCAGATGGAATAAGATCTTGTATGGATTCAAACAACTTGGTGCAAATCATCCAATGCACAAAAAAAATGTGGTGAAAACTTTCTATAACAGAGATATTGTATCAGAATGGTTACTTAGAAGTCCAAGATAATGGATTGATAATCCATGACAAACTCTCATGATGGTAGAAGAAGTGCCACTTGGATATGCTCTAGTTTGAGCTCTGCCACGATGTTATGAGCTAGCAGGAAACAAAAGAGTTGAAACTAACTATGATACACTATAATGATCAGAGCTATATGAAGCCTCCAGAGAAAACCCATTTTCTAGAAAGACCGAAGTACATTAAGATCAAGCATTACATTCTCCGTGATGAAGTCCAGAAAAGAGAAGTGGTTCTCCAATATATCTCCACAGATGAGCAGATAAGAAAATATTTTGGTAAAGTCTCTATCCAAGATGAAAGAGTTTGCATACTCAAGAAACAAGTTGGAGATCGTGGAGACGAATTCCTTATTGAAAAGGGAAGAAATGACTCCCAGGTTGGGAGGTAACACTGATGTGTTATTGATTTATGGACAGTCATTTTTCAGTTCAAAAAATGGTCCAGGATGAGCAATTCCTTTCCAGTTAGGAAAGTGGTTTGAGATTTCTGACGGACAAGCATTTCCAGTTCGAAAAATGGTCCAGATCGAATAGTCATTTTTGTAATGAAAATGGTTCGATGGATTGTTGATGTACCATAGACAACGATTCCCCTTGAGGCCAATGTGGGGGAATGGTCTAGGAAAGTCTTTCTTCTTGACAGTCACTCTCAGTAGTGGTCAAGAAGACTAGTTCGTCTCGCCGGACAATCAATCTTTCGAAGTTCACAGTTGTGAGCAGTTTCAAAGAATGGTCTGTTTTGGAGGTTGGTGCAGGACAGTCATTTCCTTAGGAAATGGTTCAGACAGTTATTCCCTAGGGAAGATTCATTCTCTCCAGGTTGCACTTTGTTTAGTGCCATAGGAATGGCCTAGATAGGTGAATGATCTAGGTTCAACAATCAGGGACATGCATTTCCTAGGGCAGACACATTCTCTCCAGGTTGCACTTTGTTTAGTGTTGGAGGAATGGCCCATATAGGTGAATGGTCCAGGCTCATAAATCAGGACATTTATTCTTCCTTGCTTGAGAAGAATAGTCCAAATAGCTCATCGTTTATGTTTTACCTTCTGAGGGCAGATGCTCTTCCAGATCTCACAGATGTGAGTGGAAGAATGGCCCAGATGATTCAGTTTATATCATAACAATGTTTTCTATGTAGGTTGATATCATATGATATGATTGTTATGGAGACTGCATGTCTCTGGACAGTAGATGTATGCTACTGTGGTGGATGTGTTCCATTGATTGTGACTATATGTCATTGATCAAGTAGTTGTGTGTTGCTTGGTGTGGTAGTGTACCACTGGATTGTAGTTGTGTACTACTATGGATAGACACAATTGTGTTCTATTGAATGACATTGTTTTGATTTCCATGTAGACTATCAGTAGTGTTGAAAATGATTATTAGATAGATGGATGATCAGTGTACTGATGGACAAAGATTCTCCAGGAAAAAAATGGTCTAGAACATCTATTCTTCTAAGACATATGTCTGGATTAGAAGAATGGATTTTGTATCACTCCTTGGAGTAAGTGACTTATTCAACATCATGTATGATTACTCAGATAGAGTATGGTTTTGAGAGATGATGCAGTTGATGTTGTCAGATGACAGTAATAGTGATGATGGTGTTTGTAATCTCATGAGATAGTTTGTACGACTATGATGATGCTACTGATTCAATGGTATGTTTGTGCTCAAGACCACTGCCTTCAATACGTCCCTAGCTAGGAGGGAGTGTTGATATTATGGTAGTTTCGGGAGGTATTTACCTCCACGTGTAAACCTGATGAGAATAGAATATTCCAAGAAGCAAGAAGAAACCCTAAATAATTGGTTAATAACCCTAGAAGACAAGTCAGCTCAAGAGAATGACTTATATTAGGTTATTAGCCTCCAAGAAAAGAAGTCAACTAAAGGAAATGTTATATACTAAATAATCAGTACCCAAAATGAGAAGTCGGCCCAGGCAGTCTGGAAGAAGCAGTATAAATATAGGAATCCAGTCTTCATTTTAGCCAGACTTCTCAGAACTACAGCAGTATCACTTGTGTGCACTGCAGAAGAACAGTTTGTGCGCAAGTCTTGGAGTAGTTGTTGCCACCAGTTTTGCATTCTGTATTTTCTGTCTCTCTCTGGGTTGGACTCTCTGATCAGTCTTGGTTACTCTTGTTTGGTGCGCTATCCCTGGAGAGAGGTGCACTATCTTATTAGTCTATCTAGCTTAGGATTTTCTTCCAGAATGATTCTCTGTCAAGGTTAAGGTGCTCAAGGGTGGCTTTGGCCTATGGTTGGGTGACAATATTGCTATATTGTATATGGTTAAACGAGCACAGCCATTACTTTCTAACACAAAATGCTCTCAGAAATCCCCTTGTTCTTTGGAAATCAGGAAAAGGGAAGATTGTAGCTATCGAGTGCCCATACCACAAAATTGGGGCAAATTAAACCATAAACCCCGATTTTACCATATGGCAGGGTGAAGATGCCACCAAAAATTCCCATACTTCTAGAAATTTGGCTAATGGAAGATTGTCCCTCCAAATTTTAGGGGCAAAATATAATTATTTTCCTCTATCCCTCGTAAAAACATGAGCTAACCCTGCAAATGAATTTCCCCTAAAATAAATTACAGGCTAATGATATAAGTTTTAAAAAATCACTCTAATACAAAAAATTCGCCCAATAAATAATTGGAGGCCCCTTAATTTCGCCCATGAGCAAAATTTCGCCCCTAAAATTATCTATGGGCACAACCACCACTTGTGGAAAAGAATTTAAGCCTCAAATCGCTACCTATGTGAAGGATAGCTTATTGACTATTGTAGTTGAAGGAGAATCGTTTATTTGCTTTTGTTGTAACTTCTTGTTTGGGAAGACATGCTCATTACATGAATCTGGAATGACATGGTTGACAAATTGGTGCACTGAAGATGTTGCGCTAGAACTTAGATGCCCATTGTTGTAACTGATTCATCACTATGAATGGAAAGGAGTCGATGTTGCTGAGAATTGTCAGACATGAAGATCAAAGGAATCATTGTCTAGAGTTGTTGCGGAAGTGAAGGAATTGTTTCCAAGACTGTCGAAGTGGAGATCTATTCAAAATTGCCTTCCCTTGTGCATGAAGTGAATGAGCCAGCATTACCAAAATTTCGTGGAAGATCTATTTCCAAGGAAGGAGCAATCCTGTAGCAATAAACAACAAAATGGAAGCGTTGAAGTTATTCTTTGTTACATCAATTGACATATTGTTGATAGAGTGTTGGCTTATTGGTGATTGACAAGATTCATAGCAGTGATTTCTCTACAATTGACTTCTAGACAGAGAATTAGCTTGAGGATCCTTATTGATAGCAATTATTGTCTACCTTAATCTTGTGTCTCAACAATGGGAAAATCTCAAGCGAGAATGAATACTCAAATTTCAAAGATAGGGTTGACATTCAAATTTGCATCAATTTTTGGTATCAATTCATTTGTTGTGTGGTTTTCATAATATTCTATGCTTGTTCAGAAGGCAGGTTTGTTGGAAATGATATAGAAGTGTTGTTCCATGTGTTGCCTATTCCATTTTTTTTTAAATCAAATGTATGTGTACAACACATATACAAATTTGAAAGGCTAAGTTGAGACCATAACTTTTACCAGCACATATGGTACATTTGTCAACACAAAGAGAAGAATAGATCACTGAAATAGCGAGAAAGTTGAGAATATTGATAAACTTGAGCAACACACACAACCGGTAAAAGAGAATAACTTACAATATGTTTACTATTGTCTTCATGTGTATGGATGTGTTTAGAAGGTATCTTAGAGCCTGCGTGGAGTGTCAAGTTGCCACCAATTTGGAAAGTTAAAGGAGGGGCATGTTGGTTACCCATATGATAATTAAAGAACACCACCTATGTTGTTTGTTGTTTGCAAAGGAAAGGAATATTGTCATTGTTGGAAAAGTGTTGAAAATGAGCCACCATCTGTGTGTTAGCAAATCAAGCCTTAATTTCTTGAGAAAGAGTCGTAAAGAAAGTTGTATAGGTTGAGACAATGTCTAAAAAAATTGATTGACCATGTGTACTGGCAACTACAACCCGTGTCTACCTGTGTATTGGCAACTATGCATTTAAGGAGTGAAGGGGGCATTGTTTCCAGTTTTGAAAAGGGTTCAGGTAATCCAATGAGTCAAGTCGTAAAGGGAAAGCATGAGTAGGTGTGTGGTGGAGTGCTGCAAATATCATCCTAGAAAAGAAGAAACAAACAAGAAGATACCATTCTTGTGAGCAACACCATCTATTTGACAAGGGAGCCACCACTGGTGAAGTCGAGCTGAGGAGAGTGGTTCTCGGTGGAGTCAAACTAAGAATTGGGTCACCACTTGTGAAATAAGATGTTGTATTATTCAACTAGCATATCTGAAGACTCTGCATCGGATACAATCACCAAAGTGCTACATCTAAATATATGTGTGTGTGTGTGTGTGTGTGTGTGTGTGTGTGTGGAGAGTGGCATTGAATCATGTTGTTTTTCATGTGGTGATAAACTTAGAGTTCATGTAAAATTGGAGCATTAGAATATGACCAACATCTTGTGGGAGCATCAACACCTATGAAAAGTCGATTGAGGGTACAATTGAGCTTGCTTCTAATTGGAAGGATGAGTTGATACATTTCTAGGAGAAATTATTGTTCAAGAAACTATACTAGGTCGAAAAGTATGCAATTGACCAACAATATAATGTTCATTGCCTAAGTATTGAAGGATATGAAGTCACCAAGATTATGATTTGAGCAAGATCTGCAAGGAAATAAAAGTTAAGGAACGACCCAAGAACAAGAGAGGCTCGAACCGTAGTGAAAGGACACACCTGTTTAGTCCACATCATTGATTGTGCATCTTGAAGGTATTAAAAGAATGACAATGAATACATTCCCTTTAAAGAATTTGCTAGTTTGCATATTTTGGTGCCTAGTGTTGAATAAATTAGTCAAATGAATTCAAAGGATTGTTAGTTGTTCTTGTAAAGGTGTTGATAAATTGCCTTGATTGACAAAAGGGAATCCAAGGTTCAAAATTCCTCACCTCAATGTTTTAACACAATTTGGTATTGGTGTCATAAGGTGGTGATAGTGAAGTATTTGTCGAGTTAAAGTCCATTGTGAAACAAAGTAAATATGATATTGATGTAAGAATTTATGTAAGGAGTTAAAGTTAGCGTTCAATCCATTTGATATGTCAAGTCATTATATGAATTTCACATGTAAAGAGTTTGGTTGAGTCAAGTTTGGAGTCACGGTAAAACCAAAATTAAGTTGAGTATGTAAAATCATGACAATGGTGTGTCAATTAAGTTTTCCAAACCAAGGTCATAGGGGTTTTGTTGGACCTTGATCAACTCCAACAAGAAATGCATCCATGAAGAATATTGCAGGTGTAAGTGAGATATATGAAAAAATAATACATAAGCAACAAAAGACAGAGTCGTAATGAAGTGAAGAATTTGGCAAATATGAATGGTGAAAGACAAAAAAGACTTCAGATGAAGAGGTAAAACATAAGGTATGCATGGTGATGTCATGTAAATGGGTTTATATTTTGAGCATCTATAATGGGCTTGTAATTTATTGGGCATTTAGTAAATCATTTGGAATGCTTGTTGTGCCTAAGATGAAATGTTGTAATTATGCATATTGTTGGCCCTTGACCAAGTGTTATCGACCCTTGAGCATGTTTGACCTATTTTTGGGACTTCGACAGGATGTCGAAGGCGGAGCACAAGATGAAGCGGAGATCACAGAATCTCATCCCCCTTTTAGGGATTTTTGAGATTTGGGATTATGTAATGGGTATAGGGAATGTCAGCCCATGGTTTTACCCATGATTAGGCCTATTTTGTAAACGTATAAATAAGAGACTAGGTGATCTAGAAGTCAGTTGGAAAAGAGGTCGATGCGCTAAGTGCTAAGTGCTAGTGTTAGATCTATGTGATCAAGAGTTATAAGTGCTTTGTGCATACTGTGTGAGGCTTGCAAGGCTAAGTGCAAGTAATTGTAAGAGACTGCGTGAAGGCTTGGTGTTGTACCCTAGCTCGAAGAAGGATGATCTGGCGGAGTGCGTGCAGATCTCCTGTCTTTCGCAGAGTACTTTTTGGATGCTATGTACCTGTAAGAGCTTGACCAAAGATAATAAATAAGAGAAGAGTTGGTGGGCATAGCCCCAGGGTGGGGGTGAACCACATACATGCTGTGTTGCTATGCTTGTGTGATGTATTGATGTGTTCATATGTTTACTTGCTTAGTGCTTTGATATAGATGAGTGGTAGATAGATCTGTTGACGCTTTGCGCTTAATAACATGGATAGATGTTAGATCTAACCTATATGCATATGCTTAGTGCTCAAATGTCTTAGATTTGGATGAATACTGTGATGCTCTGTAGTTTAGGGTTTATCTGTTCTGAGAGTAGGATCTAACTATGTTGTAACTTTGAACTAGATATTGATGAATGTTAACTGTTGAATGCTCTATTAAGTGTTAGAATCACATATCTGTGTCCCAGCAAAGGTTGCAGAGACATGAGTCCTGCAACCACCCCTGCCTCTACCTCGGGTGAGACTTCATCTGCTTCGCAGGTGTTGCCAAAAGGGCCGATAGTTAGGGTTTTGTTGGTGCGTTGTTGTAGCGTTGAACCCTAGGTCTTCCCATGTGCCAATAAATGGTTCTGTTGCTGGGACCCGAAACTGTGATTGCTAGAAACTAAGGAAAAAGAAGCTTTGTGCAAAGATCTGACTTGAAACCGTGAAAGCTCCATGCGTAGATCTTTTTCCCTAGTGCGCAACATTCTACTTGAACTATGGAGCTCTGTGCCAAGAGGTCACATCTGAAGAAAAGAGGCCAGATCTGAAGAAAAGAGGTAAGATTTATAAGCTATGTGCTTTGTTAAAGATAAGAATAGTGACAAGTTTTAGATCTGAAGGCTCTGTTCTCTACTGAAAGTAGGATTAGTGGAATTTTTTGTTTCAAAAGTATGGATCTAAGTATGTTTGATAAGTTTTGTCCTAACTTGAAAAATAGGGCACAACTAGAGAAAAAGAGACTTGATATGAGTAGATCTGATAGAAATAATGAAACATATGTTATACCTATGCATAAAAAAAAAAGTTTGGACTAACAAATGGATGCAGGATCCTAGAAAAAAAAATTTGCAGGTCAGACACTATGATTCTAGTGCGCAGTATGGGAAAGGTTGGGGATCATTTAAAAGAAAACGAGAATTAACCCTTTGTTATAGTTGCAGAAGACCAGGACATTTGGCTAAGAAATTCCCTGGTAGAAGATCTAGTTGTATTTGTTGTAAAGCTATGGACCATCAAGTATTGGATTGCCCTATAATGATTGCTAAGCTTGAAAGAATGAATCTGAGACAAGAAAACCCTAAGGCAGACCCAGAAACTAAGATTATGGCAGAACCCCAGAAAGAATCAGAGAAAATATTGCTACAGATAAAAAAAACCATGAATGACCACCGACATGTCATCTTATCAGAGATCTTCAAAGAAAAAGATTACATAGAAACATGAATAGGAGACTTCGACATTGACTGTGTTCTGGATGAAGAAACACAGGTGAACATTATGACAAAAAGAACTTGGGAAATTTTAGGAAACCCTGTATGCTTCCTTCATTGGGAGGAATAGGACTATTTAGAGGAAATTTGATAAACCTATGTAGAAAGCTCACCCAGATATCTATGAGTACCAATGGAACTTCGACAGAAGAAGAATTTGAAGTTGTTAGATTTATTGAGAACACCGTTCCATTTGCAATGTTACTTGGAGAGCCTTGGATTAAAAGAGATCAAGCTAGAAGGAAGGAAGAAGAAATCTTAGAACAAAAGAAGCAAGGGTTAAAAGATTTCATGACTAGGAGGATCTCGCATTTGATTGAAGAACAAGAGAACCAAGCGAAGCTATTTAACACCAGAGACTTGGATGTCAAAGTTGCAAGAACACTAGAAGATCCACAGGACACTAAAGTACCTATTCCAGATACAGATAAATTATTACCCTTGATCTCTAGGAAAGAATCTCAACAGCGCGAAGTTACTCTACCAAGAGGAGATAAGAATTAGAATGGAAAAAGGAATATCGAGACGAAGCTCACTGGGAAAAAGGCTAGAAAACTAAGTAAGAAAAGAGTTAACATTGAAAAGCTATAGAAGGTTCCAGAGGGAAATTCGCAGAAGGAAAAATTGCAAAATTGGAACTTCGTCGGGATACTAGAATAGCATCACATGGCACTTTGCCATGGTGAAGCAATATAGCCGTTGGGAACAGTATAACCGTTAGACCAACGACCCGAACGGATAGAAATGCATTTATGATCAAAAATCTCACCATCATACTGTTGGGACCATGCCATAACAAACAGAACTGAGTTAATGAAGACTGTACTCACTACTGATGATTTCGACTTCATTATAGCAGCTCTAGACGATGCGTCGTTGGAAATAGTGGAAAAACAAGAAGTAAAGCAGGAGGCAATGTATGACAGAATCGAGGTCAAATTCTGAGGGGTACAACAAGCCCTTCAGTCTTGTCACGCAGTGTCCACTGCGCCCTTGCCATCAGGAGAACCAGAGTTGGGAGATGAGCCAGCCCAACTCCGTTGATTAGCTTATGCGTTCGAAGCTCGCCTTCATCGCACACAAGAAGACACGGAACAAGCCACCTAGGCCTTGAAGCAAGTGCAAGGCGTAGCCGTAGAACAACGCTGAGTTGCAAAACAAGAGAAGATTGCTCTCCAGACAAAGTTTGAAGCAGAGAAAGCGTAGATGCAACAAGAAAACGAACAGTTACTCGCAGAGCAACTCGAGGTAAAAGAAGCAGTCAACAGAGCACTTCGCTCTATGACAGGATTAGAACCACGAGTAGAGGACTGAGTCACGCATCAAGTAGAGCAGCGCGCATAAGCTATCCAACATCTACATCAGAGAATAGCAGATTCAGAGCTCCGCATAGTGCCCGACACCCCACAGGACATAAGGGATCAAAGAGAAGCAACTGCCTGAGGCGCAATTGAAAGAATAAAAGTCTTTTCCATGGAATGCAAGTAGTTGAGCGATCGAAGTGCCTAAATGTATGAGTGACTCTTTGACAATCCAGAGTTGAAGGAGCTGGAGTCACAATTCCAAGAAGCGAAGCAACAAGCAGAGACAATACAAGCGCAGTTGAAGCCCCTGTCAACTATGGAAAGAATGAAGTGATCCCAGGAGCAGCGCACTGCCCAACAGAAGGTTCACACCATTCAGAGCCGGGTTATGGAAGTAACTCAGAGGCTCCAACCTGTACAGAATCAGGCTTGCCAATTGTTCGCAGAGATCGAAGGTCAAGAAGAAGAACTAGAGCAAGTCGTCACTACAGTTGAACAACACCTATAAGGATCTGTCAACGAAGCAGTCATCCAAGAGTTCGTTGACAAGAAATTGTGGCACAACAACAAGCCGAAGAAGCTCGAGCCAAGCTTGAGGCTTTCGAAGTAGAACTACCCAAATTAGAGTGACTCGGGACGAATCACAGGTGAGTGTTGGGGCCCTGTTGGCCCTTGACCAAATGTTGTGGACCCCTGGTCATGTTTGACCTATTTTTGGGACTTCGACGGGCTGTCGAAGGCGGAGCGCAAGACGAAGCAGAGATTGCGGGATCTCGACCCCCTTTTAGGGATTTTTGGGATTTGGGATTATGTAATGGGTATAGGGAATGTCGACCCATGGATTTACCCATGCTTAAGCCTATTTTGTAAATGTATAAATAAGAGACTAGGCGATCTAGAAGTCAGTTGGAAAAGAGGTCGATGCGCTAAGTGCTAAGTGCTAGTGTTGGATCTATGTGATCAAGAGTTTTAGGTGCTTTGTGCATACTATGTGAGGCTTGCAAGGCTAAGTGAAAGTAACTGTAAGAGACTGTGTGAAGGCTTGGTGTTGTACCCTAGCTCGAAGAAGGAGGATCTAGCGGAGTGCGCACAGATCTCCTGTCTTCCGTGGAGTAGGTTTTGGATTCTATGTACCTGTAAGAGTTTGACCAAAGATAATAAAGAAGAGAAGAATTGGTGGACGTAACCCCAGGGTGGGGGTGAACCACGTACATGTTGTGTTGCTATGCTTGTGTGATGTATTGATGTGTTCATATGTTTACTTACTTAGTGCTTTGATATAGATGAATGGTAGATAGATCTATTGATGCTTTGTGCTTAATAACATGGATAGATGTTAGATCTGACCTATTTGCATATGCTTAGTGGTTAAATGTCTTAGATCTGGATGAATATTGTGACACTCTGTAGTTTAGGGTTTATTTGCGTTGAGAGTAGGATCTAACTGCGTTATAACTTTAAACTAGATATTGATGAATGTTAACTATTGAGTGCTCTGTTAAGTGTTAGAATCACAAATCTGTATCCCAGCTAAGGTTGCAGAGCTCTGAGTCCTGCTACCACCCCTGCCTCTACCTCGGGTGAGACTTCATCTACTTCGCAGGTGTTGCCGAAAGGGTCAGTAGTTAGGGTTTTGTTGATGCGTTGTTGTAGCGTTGAACCCTGGGTCTGCCCCTGTGCCAACACATATGTGTTATAGGGGGTGCATGATCAGTGGTGCCCAACACCCCAAATTTTTTTGGTCCAAGATGTAAAACTTAGCCATAGACAAGTTGAATTCCCTAAGTGTTTTATAAGTCCTGTCGATTCAAGACTACATTAAATAGTGTGGTAGCACATGGAATCATGTAGTGTGTATTCCTCTTATGCATAGAGAGGATGTGGCAACAAGTCGTGAAATCAAAACACTCAGATAAGTTTGAGGGTGGAAAGTGGACTAGTATCTAAGCTTGATGGTGAGTAGAAGAAGATGAATCTTCAATTAAGGGGGGAATGTGAGATGGAGTAATCTCAGAGCGTGAGTTGGTTGGGACCAAGTTATGATTAAATGATAGTTTAACTGTGTAGTTGGTGAAAAAGATTGCTAGAGAACTAACAAGTACAATAGATGGCACCCATGTATCTAATGGATTTCTTTTTATATGGACGTCTATGATTTAATACTTAAGAACATGTATTTCTTTTTTGGAGGTCAAAGACATGGTAGTGTGATTAAGTTTATAATAATTAAAATGTGCATTTTTTTTTTATAGAAACAAGTGCCCATTAGATTTGAATTTAAGGATAAGTTTGAATTACAACATTGCATTATGCTTATACCAACATTTTGTTACAAGATGGTTAAAAACAAATACATGGTAACATTTCACTTCACATCCAATATATGCCATCACATGTTTTCCATTAATTTAAATAAAAAACTTAGAATGTGTATTTTAAAAGACAATTTCAAGAAACAGATTTAAATTATATGTAGAAAATGACTGTTAGTATAAAAAAAACTTTTATAACATAAAGAACTTTTCTATTAATAATTGGAATTAGAAATTGGAAACTCAAAAGCTTTTCCATTAAAAGTAAAAGTGGAAATTGGAAACTGTATGCTTGAATCCTATAAATGACTAAAATATATTAAAACACACAAAGATTTTTCATTAATAATAAAAACTTTGTTTTATTTATAAATAAGCAAAAAATCATTGATTTAATTATTATTAATAGTAATAACAATTGTAAATAATTATTATGAAAGGATCAAATAGGGTAATTTTAATTATTTCAATAAGTTGGCCCAATACATTAAGTTGTTCCAAAAATGAAAATAAAATAAAATAAAATAGGTGCAAAGAAAATAACACTAAAATTTTAACCAAATGTGTTAAGCATATGCATTAGATTGCATATGGTTAGTGCACCTGAAAAAAATTTAAGGTCGAAAAAAGATGGATGAGTCTAATAGAAATTTCTTTGAATTGACAATATGGATAGAGACAACATTAATAGTGTTTTCTATCTCTAAATTTATTTTGTGTCTTTTCTGAAATTCATCCTTCATCAAAAAAGACTAACAATGTTCCTCTCACCCTAATAACCAACTAGCACCAATAGGTAATAGCAATATCTCAAGGCCTAATAAGCAATATGTAATTATTATAAATGTAAATTAAACAATATGCAATTATTATAAACCTAAATTCTGATACAAATTTTGTTACAATATTTATAATTGGTTAGTAAATAGCATGTGTAATAAAAATAATTTAAATATTATGAAACATTTTGTTAATCATATGTACAATATTGAAGAAAAAGAAAAATATTTATAATTAAAAGCAAATTAATATATAATCAATGATGAAAAGAATGTAACTTTAAAATGAACTAATAACAAATATTTTAAAAGTTCACTTTTTAAATTTTTATAAACACATTTTTGATATTTTTAACAACAACTACTTTTATAATACAACTTACAATATTACATTATTACAACCTACGATATTACATTCTCGAATTTTCTTAATTACTAATAACGTTTCATCAACTAATTAATATTCTAAAATGTCCTACTAACTCTTTTTTCAAGGCAGATTTTTATGTTTGTATCTGCCGCTATTGATCTCTCCCATACATCTTTGGCAATTTGTATGTCTTTTAAATTGGAGAGCTTCTCTATTCCTATGGGCAATCTCTTCAATGCTCTGCACCCCCGTATCCACACGTATTGAAGTTTGGGCAATGTCGCCTCCGTCCACACAACATTTGATATACTCTCTAAACTATCCATCATGTCGATAGTCAAGCGCTCCAACATCGGAAATTCACCAACGCTTCCCCTAATCCCCAACTCCCTCACTTTAGCTAAGTTTGATAGTTTCAATACCCTTAAAACTGGCAATGTCTCCAATGGTGGCAACTCCCTCACTTCAGCTAAGTTTGATAGTGTCAATACCCTTAAAACTGGCAATCTCTCCAATGGTGGAAGCTTGTGTAGTTTGTAGCAAAAGGCCAAAGACAACTCCTCCAGTCGTTCAAAGTCACAAATACAATTGGGCAAACTTATCCCTGCGTACCATTGAAGTTCAAATGAATGCAGGTTCTTCATGTTTTGCATGTCCGGGGTCCGGGGGAAGATCCTCCATTACATCATTCCGACATTCATAATCAAAGTACAATGACAAATGTTTCATCTCCAACCAAGTTCCCATTATACCCAATTTTATTCCCGACCTTATTCCATCTACCTTCTTTCCCTGCTTTACACCTACACTGAGCTCCATCAAATTTGGAAAGTTTGTAAAATCACTGCACATGATACCATTCTTCGCTTCGTCCACGCCAAACCTAACATTGTACAGGCCCAACAATTGTAGCTTGTTCAATGACGTAAGTTGACAGATCTCACCTGGAATCCCCGCTAAGTTGTGACAATGAGATAAATCTAAATGCTTGAGATTTTTAAGCTTTCCTATCGTAGATGGCAACGATTCTAGCGCTTTACACACGCTAAGATGCAAAAATTGCAGTTGAGAAAGATTGCATATGTCAGCAGGCAAACTACTGATTTTGGTGCCATTCAACCCCACAAACTCAAGCTGTTTGAGTTGCCACATTGAATCTGGCAACGATGTTATACTGGTGTAGCTCAGATCCAAAACTCTGAGAGAGGTGAGATTGCGTAAGAAGCCATTTGGAACTTGTCTTAAACCCTTATTTTGAGCTAAGATCAAAGTTCGAAGTTCAGGGCATCGGAGATCTGTTGGCAGAAATGCAGTATCATTATAATAGCGAATCGCTATTCTTTTGCAATCGTCCATCACTTCTTCCGCAGGCGGAAACTGGTCCAGCTTTTGACTTGTTCTAAATAAGCATTTCCCTTCCTTTTCAGCAATATAGAGTGCCATATCACGAAGAATGTCGTGAACTTTTATGAATTTCATTTCATCGCCACCAACATCAACATACTCAAACAAGCAACGTTCTGCTAATAGCTTTACATACCTGCGTCCTTCGTCCATGAGAAGGCTTGTGTCTCTGATGTTTACCATTCCCTCCCCTATCCACATCTCCACCAATCGCTCCACCTCAATCCATGCATCTTCAGGAAATGCACCACAATATAGAAAACAGTTCTGTAAGTTAGGGATCTTACAATCATTCAAACGATCGTAGCTCCATTTGAGTCGCCCATAGAGATCTTCATCAATGCCGCTGTAAGTTAGAAAAATAGGATCTACAGTTTTCATTTGAGTTAGAGCACGATGCCACTCATCAGCAGTAGTATTACCCCTCATTGCTGCCGCAACAACATTTATGGCTAAAGGTAAACCCTTACACTCTACTGCGATTTGTCGAGCAACATACTCTATATTTTCTGTAGGATTACTGCCGGCATTGAACGCTTCTCTGCAAAACAATTGCCATTCTTCATCTGTTGAAAGGCGCTCTATTGCTATGGAGTAGTCATCTGCCTTCATTCCGTGAATCACATCTCTGCTGCGAGTAGAGATTACCACTTTACTACCTTTATCACTGCCGAAGGGGATTCCCAGTTCTTGTTCCAGTTGGATTGACTTCCACACATCGTCCAGTACCAGAAGAAACTTCTTTTTCTTCAGATAATTATAAAGTCTCATCTTTGGTATGTCAAGAACAGCAGAACTGCTCTCGGCATTAGAACTGCTGATCTCCAGGTTTAAACCGATTGCCTCGGCAATAGTTCTCTGCAAGTCCAGAATGTTAAACTTTTGTGAAACAGTTAACCAAATCACCTCTTCAAACGCATTACCTTCCTTGTGGCTGTTGTAGACTTTTTTCAGTAAGGACGTCTTGCCAATGCCACCCATGCCAGAGACGCCTATTACCCGAAATTGATGATCTTGATCTTGCGCATCTTCAAGCCATGTATTCAGCTTCTCCTCAGCCAATTTTATCCCCGACCCCACATAGCCAGACGGCGGTACTGTCTGAAGTAATGCCTCTCGTTGCAGTGGTGCCAACCAAACAATCCCTAGAGTTGAAATGACATCTCGAAGATGGATGTGGCCTTCCTCGATATCTATAGAGCATTTTCTAATTTGTCTACAGACTCTGGGCTTGCATAAGTTGCGATCTAAACAACCTTGCCGTTGTTGGGAGCGATTTATCATCCCTTGCGCATGTTCGAGGGACTCACGGAGCTTTTTCAACCCTTCATTCACGTCGACTGGCATATCTCTTTGCTGACGTTGAAATTGACTGGCCGTCTCATCTACGTAGGCTCTCGCAGTTGTTAGCTTCTCTTGCAGAAGCCCAGTGTTTCGATCCAAGTGAATAACATCTTTTATGAGTTGGACAAGTGGACCAATAACACATTTGCAAACTTCGCTTATGATGTTGGCTGCTGCTCCAGTCCCAACGGCCTCCATGGCTTCTGCAACTCCAAAGCAAAGTAGAGCCGAGCAGAGAGCAAACACAGAATATGCAGAAGGAATCTGAAGAAGCAGAAATTTGCAGAAAAAACTGAATGTATCCGGGTGAGGTGAACTGTATGTAGGAAATGAGCTGCAATCGACCCAATTAATCGAGGACCATCCGTAGTTCTTTTTGTTTCGTGTTGGAATCGAGTAGCCAAGCCCGCTTGTGAGTGAACAAAGATAAAGATAAAGAATAAGACAGGAAATTTCCCACTTGCAAGAAATTGCTCAGAATCACCGTTGGAGATTTCCCACTCTCTTTCCATAACCATCTTGTCACTAACCATAATATAATATAATTTTCTCCATGACAGCTATTGCCTCCATGGAAATTGGTCAGGAAGTTTCCACTCTTTTTCCATAACCATCTTTTCACTGTACACTAGAGAGGTACAGGTACATGATACAAGTCCATACATTTTCCACCATGGGTCATTTCATTATTGAACTT
>ML815456.1:61231-73993 GCA_009831015.1 Picea engelmannii | reverse complement strand
ACAACATTTCCAGGGGAGTTTGAAGCAGACATGCTACAGATAAAGAAGATTGGGAAAGACAACAACAAACTTTGGAAAATAGCCAGATGATAAATTGTAAAGGCTGAATGACTCCATGCCCAATACTAAAGGCACAGGGCCTGCTAGGTTCTTGGAGACCTCACAGGGAGGTCTCCATCCCAGTTGGAGCCAGATGTTAGCGATAAAAAATGCACTGGCATTTTTTAAAGAATGATGCCTAATCTTGTATGGAACATTTGACTAGCTTCCCGAGCTCCAAATGCAGATTTGAAAGCACCATTGGAAAGATTAGGATTTCTAGATGTCGATCGACTATTCAAGCATGTAAAACGGACTCTCCATGACTGAGAAATTTGATTTTAAAAAATCTGCGCTTTCACCAGCTAACTCGTCTTGAATTTTGCTAGTTAGCTGGTGAAAGCTCTGCTTTTCACCAGCTAAGGAGCGGATTTTTGGGTAAATTAGCTGGTGAAAGCCTATCATGGCCAGAATAACCGAATTTTTGCCCAGATCAGGATTTTTTGAGTTTAACTGGTTTGAAACCACTTCAAATGGACAGTTGTTGAATTATCAAGTTTGATTCAAAGGCTAGTTTTGAGGGATAAGGTCAAAAAGAAGTTTTTCAACTACATTTGGCATGTTTTTCAAAGGCAGAATATCAGGGGTTTGAAGACACATCATCCAACTCGAATTTCATCTTCAAGAGATCAAACCAAAGAGCCTTGGAAGGCTAGGCTACATATCATCAACTTTTCAACCACATTTTGAGGATTATCAAATAGGGATTGACCTCATTTTGAGGATCTACTCCTAGTTTCTTGTAAATACAGTTTGCTTTCTATTTTTAGAAAATCAGATCCATTGTTTTAGGATCTGATAACTGTGATGTAAAGCTATAAAGCTACATAATTAAGATAGATGAGGGGTTGGATTCCGGATACATTTGGACTATTGTACTAAGGCTCTTATCTTTTAATAGAATCACAGTTTCCTTTTGCCATCAATATCAGATTTATTCATATACTGTATTACTTTGTATTTTAATTCAATTTAGTTCAGCTTTTAAGAACTGTCATCTTCTTATAAAGCTCATAAATTCGAATTAAAAGACTTCTTATTATCTTGTATGACCCCTGCATTCTTTGTATTTGGTTATCTTGATTAGTATTCTTCATACCCTGTCCAATTATTCCATCTGATCATTGATTTCTAAAAGCACTGGTTTATTCGAATACTTGATAAGCTGTTCTTCTCATTAGTCACTAAGTTATTCCATTGATCCACAATTTCATAAACACAAAAAACCATTATATTCTTAAGTTACCAAGCATTCTTAGCCTACAACCCTAAGGAGTTTCTTGGAGTGATAACAGGACCGATGTCACCAACTCCAGATTTCATTGAATTTGAAGAAGTGTATCTCATGTACACCGTTTGACATGCTATTGGGGAATGTGCTTTGTAAGGATGGATTGTTAGTTGATCAAGCTAAAATTGTTTCCATATTGGATATGGTGGCCCCCACCTCAATTCAAGAGATGTGTGCCACATTGGGTCACACTAGGTATTACCGACGATTCATCCAGAACTATGTTAATATTGTTGACCCACTTGAGAAACCACTGCGCAAAGATACCAAATACATTTGGACCCTCGAATGCCAAGAAGCCTTGGCTACCCTGAAAAAGAAAGTAGTCTCAGTGCCAATTTTGGTCTTCCTCGACTGGTCTAAAATATTTCATGTTCACATCGATGCTTCATCCAATGCACTGGGAGTCATTCTAGCTCAACCCGATGAAGGGAATATTGGTCACCCGGTCTACTTTTCCAATCACAAATTGTATGACTTGGAGAAGAATTACACCACTATCGAGCACGAGGGCCTAGCTATGGTATATGCTCTCCCTTCAAATTATTTACGGACCATTCAACGCTCAGGTATATGGTAAAAAATTCCATGTTGGGGGGGCGGGGATATGTCGTTGGATACAATTATTCCATGAATTTGAGTTTGAGGTAGTGGTGAAACCTGGTATGTACAATGTTGGAATTGATCATTTATCCATAATAGAGACCGGGGAAGTCGATGAGAGCTTAGATGATTAACTTCTAAATGAAAATCTATTTCGTGTGGAGGTAGTTCCCGATCAGTTGGCCGAGATTTTTTTTTTCTCACTTTGGGATAGGCCCCAACAAAGTACACACATGCCCAAAGATGCCAAGTTCCAACTGGTTAGGCATAGTGCTGACTATCAATTGATTGTTGGACAATTATGTAAACTAGGGGCTGATGGAATTATACGTCATTATATATTAGAGCATGAACGCGAACCCCTATTGTCTAAAGCACATGAAGGAATTGCGAGAGGTCACAACATTAGAAAGGACACAATGCGCAAAGTTCTGTGCGTTGGGTTGTGGTGGTCCTCACTATTTGCAGATGCTAAAGAATATTGTAATTGGTGTGACATCTTCCAGCGCATCAGGAAGCCCTACAGATGAGATGAAATGTCGATGTTCCCCATTACAACATTAGATCCATTTGATAAGTAGGCCATTGATATTGTTGATCCCATCAATCTACCAGCGCACAGGACAAGTGCATGCTACATCATTACGGCCATCAAATATTTAACATGATAGGTTGAAGCTACCATAATCAAGAATTGCACGACAGAAATGGCGGTTCGGTTCATCTTCGAGAATGTGATCACCAAATTTGGGTGTCTGAAGGTGTTAATGAGCGATTGAGACTCACACTTTCTGAACAAGACCATCCAGGTGCTCACCCAGGAGTTCATGATCCACCACCAGAAAAACACCCCCTATCATCTGCAATCTAATGGTACAGTTGAAGCTTTCAATAAGATTTTAGAGCATGATTTAATTAAAGTTTGTAATGTGCAATGCAATGACTAGGACCAACAAATCCCAACAATTTTGTGGGCCTATAGAACAACCTATAAACGTCTGATGAAGAATACTCCATTTTGACTGGTGTACATCAATGAAACATTCATGCCGCTTGAATTTATTGTTCCTAGCCTTCAAATTGCCATCGCTACACATATAACAGATGAATAGTCACTACAACACAAGCTCGATGAACTTATGGAGCCGAAAGAGGATCAACTGGTGGTCGGATTTAGCCAAGTTGTCAAAAAGCAGAGACAAAAATCCTGACACAATCAAAATATCTATCACAAGATGTTGCAGCTAGGCGACATAGTGTTGTTATATGACAACAAATACTTCCAATACCTCGGTGATTTACGCATGCAGTGGTTGGGCCCATTTTTCTTAGTCTACATTACTAAGGCTGGTGCAACCAAGCTTTTCACATTGCAGAGCCAACCTCTAAAAGGTTTGATCAATGGAAGTAGGTTGAAAGTGTACCATGCCCCTCAAGGGTCCAATCCCACTTAAGTAGTCGTCATCCCAATTGGCAACAACATAGGGTAGACATAGAGTAGGATTTAAAATAGGTAGAAAGGTACTTAGTCACTGTGATTACACCTTTTGGCGGCATAGGTGCAATCCAGTCACATGACTCGATGAGACATATGGACAAGTTTTTCATATTTCCAAGATTTCCACTTTTGGGTGAAGTCATCACTCATGTACAATCTAATGGCTCTGATAAGAGATTCACACATAACTGGGCTGAACTATATGGCGTTACGCCGCAGGGAAGGGTCAAGCAATCCAACTCCACAAAATTAAACATGGGACAGGTAAGTCCCTCAGTTATGATATCTACATTCGACAAAGATCATCATTAGTATGACATATCAAAACCGTTATCTGCTCACTTGTGGGAAATAGCCACAGGTCCCTATTTCTTTTTTGGCAAGCCACATTGATCGACCTTATTCTTTTCGACAGGTAACACCCCCTCATTCCCACTTTATTTATACACCTCCCCTCCCCACTTTATTCCTTGGAGAACTTCTCCATTCATCCTTCATTTTCGCTCTCTTTAGTTCCTTTTTCAGCAGTTCCCATCATGCCCTCCACAATCATTCCATTTTCCCTCTCCCTTCTTTCTCTTCAACCACAATTCCCTGCAATGGTTTGGTTTTGTAGATATTCAATATCCGAGAATTCCCTATCAACACAGGTCAAAAAGAATCCCATGGTTCAATTTTCCCAGTGGTTTCCTATTTGAGTCACCTTGCCAGGTGACTGTCTCAACATTTTATTGTTCAATCAACCTAAGTAAGTTGTCCCACAGTTCCTTGAACTGTTCTTTAAAGATGCAAAAATTCACCAGCTCTCTAAGACTTGAGATTTTGTGTTTGTCACCATGAGTAATCATCTTAATCAAGGTAATCCACTACTACAGGTTACTCTCTCCAATAGTCTTCATGGTTTTCATCGACCTCCATTTACCCCTAGCTAGACGATACAAGAGGTAGATGATAGGCCCAACTGATGGCACTTCCCCTCAGGACTAATCCTTCGTTGGTCACCGAGTAACTGGGCCAAGTTTTAGCTGCATCGCTTGGCCTAGTTGGAAGTTCTTTTTTTGGGTGGGGAATTTCATAAATATCTCTCACTCACCACTCTAGAAACCCTCGGAAGCAACAAGCTCGAAAGTATGGACTAAGGAAGCCCACAACCATTGCTTACCTTGAGGACTACTCGACTTCTGTTGTGATCTTTACCTGGTTGCCACAACCTCGACTAGTGATTTTCTCTTACTCAATTCCCACAACAATCCTTCCATAAGGCAGTTGGATCGAGGATGAGACAAATAATAGTGGTGGGGGCCTGTTGGCACCCAAAATTTTGGGTTAATTTTGCGTGCGCGCAAGAACAAAGTCGTGTGTGTTGATTCCCGTTTTGCTTGCACTCAAGAAAATGCACGATGATTGACAGAAGGTGTGCATGCCAGGCATAGTTTTGTAATGTGTGCCAGTATGAGTTTTCCTTTGCACGTCGGTCCAAGTTTTGCAATGCGCATCAGAAATCAAGAAGATACCTCATGCACGTCGAAATCAAGAAAGGATCTTCGGGAAATCTTCCCGAATGATCAAGTAAGAAAACATGGAAGATTGTGGAAGCAGTTGATGAATGAGCTGGTGAGTTAGTTGAGATTTCCAAGATTCTAGAAAGGCTACTATAATTCCAATCTAGGGATTCATAGCTAAAATTAAATTTGTATTTCTATTTTACATGGCAATAAACTTCTATTTTTTATTATTTTCTTGGTTCTGTTTGCAAGACAAATGTAATTTTTTTTTACAAGATTGAACACTTAAATTTAAGTAGTCACATAATGCATTTTCCATACATATAAATATCATAACTTGGAATTAGAGTAAAACAATAATATTTGTGAATTACCTCTTGAAGGAGAAGGTTGTCCCTTGAGTTGGTCCCTGTTGAGTTAGTCCCTCTTGCTTGTTGCTAACTAAAAATTGTCTGTTGTTAACTGAAATTTCCCGAAACATGATATTTTCCTCCCAACCATCTAGGAACAAAACCCCTCCTGCTCCCTAGCTCCAGGAAATCAAATTTCCTGGCCCCCGAGCCCAAAATCCTAGCAACATCGGCCCACTAGTAAGCCAACCAAAATTTTCCAACAATTTTCCCTTCTCATATTTCTCCTCCTCTCTCATGAATCCCCCCAAATGTCCAACTCACCCTTCCTTATCCCTCCATCCACCGACTCTCCCCCTCATAAATTTTCCATCTCCCATTATCCTTTGTCATAAATTCATACTTACCTCTAAAACAATAAAATATTCAATTCCTTTTTTGTTGCATTACTTAATTCTAAAAAAAATATAAAATCTTATTAGCTCAATAATTTATTGACTTAGATAGATTAATTATTATAATTAATTAATTAATTTTTAATACATTAATGACTAAATTTAACTTAATTAATTATAATCATTAATTAATCTAACTAGGTGTTACATACACCCACCCTTCAAGAAACTTCGTCCCGAAGTTATAGTAACTTACGATACAAGGATTATAATAACATGATTCATAGATCTAGATTAGATAAGTACATCATTAATTTAAACATTCATATATACTAGTGTACATGYRCAAGGCATGTATGCATAACYAKCACATACAAAACTCGTGCGTGTACTAATGAMAATAATAATCACATCTAATGCAATTCCTATATGMTTMYAATCCAATCAACAATGTTATTAACTTCATAAAGAATAAATAAACCAATTACAATATTTGCAGAATCCTTCAATTATAATAATTTAACACAAACAACATTTACCTAGATAATTGTAATTCAATTAAGCCCTTTCTTCTTCTTATTTTTTTTCAGAAAAAGAAAATCAGACACTTATGCTATAAGATTAAAAACCCCACACACTCTTAACTATTTCTAATCATCCTGCCTCCCTAACCTACTTCTATCTTCCATCCCTATCATTCCTCTGCTGGACTATTCTGGAGCGTCAACTATATTGACCTAAATCCAAGTAGAACCCGTAAGCATAAGTGCCAACTACTTTGACCAAAATTCCCCAACATGCAACTAGTAGTCATCATCACACGTCTAGGGGAGTGTGACCTAACACCACCTCCCATGACTCCAGGTTTCATAGAATACATGGTGGGAAATTCCTCCACCCCTCTCGATAGAACTAGGGTCAACACCCTATCATGGACCATACAGTGGCACTGTGTTGCTGGGATTTTGCCATCATATATTTAGTTTCAAGCAGTTTCTCTACCTGAAAAACCTGCACTTGCCCACATGTTACAACAATGCATTTTAACCAACATAATTTTACATACAAAGGTTCATACCATATTATTTCTCGTTCAATGTTCTTGACATCAACCATTTATTACCATCATCCCTTGGCTATTTCATAGCCCATTAATCTACATATTAGTTTATAACACAACTCACACATATCCATACACTATTAACATGTAAATGCTTTTAATCATATGATTAAATCAGTATCCACGTACCAATATCTTTCAATTCCAATATTCTCAAGTTAAAATAGGTCGCATAATACCCATCATAATTGACATAATGATAAACATTCATAGTATTTGCATTCACATAGATCCATATGTCCAAAATTTAAAGAGTCAAGTTAATAGTGTTCCAAAGATAATAGGCATATAAAGATACGACTAGGCCATGAGTAATTCTAGATGTCTAAGTCAAAATGTGGCATTACATACACCCAATCTTTGAGAAACATAGTCCCGAGGTGGTAAAAAAAGTGAGGGATGATCTTGTCGTAAAGTCTCTGCATCCTCCCAAGTAGCATATCCTCAGCTATACTTGTCCCACTAGACCTTAACTTGGTCTACCAAATGATTCTTGAGTTGTCGGACCCTATGGTCCAATATGCATAATGGTTCGACCATGATTGTTCCCGCATTTGAGACCTGCAATTCTTCCAATTTAGTTTGTGAGATTCGTTAGCAACACAATGTCGTAGAACAGATACATGAAAAACATCATGAGTTTTATGCATGTGGGATGGTAGTATGAAGCGATAGGAAATGGGTCCAATTCTCTCTTGGATTTTAAACGGTCCTATAAATCGAGGTGAAAACTTTGTCCCTTTTCCAAACCGAATGGTACTCTTATTAGGCTTGATATCAATGAAAAATTGATCTCCCACTTTATAACTTTGGTTAGTCCTATGTGCATCAACATAACTTTTATGTCTATCATGTGCCTCCTTTAATTGTTGTCTAATTTGAATTACCTGCTCCTCCATCTCTTGAATCAATTATGTCCCTACTATCACTCAGTCTTCTAACCTTTCCCAACTCAATGGTGTCCTGAATGGCCTTCCATACAAAGCTTGATAGGGTGGAATTCTGATTGAGCTGTGAAATTTTTTATTGTAGGCGAACTCTACCAATGGTAGGTACTTCTTCCACTGGTTTTGATGATCCATAACATACATCCCAAGCATGTCCTCCATAACCTTATTTACTCTTTCAGTCTACCCATCTGTTTCAGGATGATACATTGTTCTTAAGTTCAACTGAGTCCCTAATGTTGAATGAAAACTTGTCCAAAATCTAGAGGTAAATAGAGAGTTCCTATCTGAAATGATCTTCTTGGGTAACCCATGCAAATAGATGAATTCACTTATAAAAATGCATGCCACATCAATGACATCATAAGTGTCTCTGACTGGAATAAAATGTGCGCTCTTGGTCAACTTATGATCTGTATTTTATGAGCAGAATGAAATGAATACAGGTTATTAAAAGATGCTTAACACAGAATAACAGAGATACAATAAAACTGATTTTCTATTCAATAAGGAAATAAACTAAAACTGTAAAATGCAACGGAAAACAAACTTGCTAGAATGGTGGCAACTTATCTCTGAGAAGAGATGTGATGACTGCGCTCATTCACAAGAATATGACTACAATGAGGCTTTGAAGGCCTTTTTTACAATAAATAGGAATGTCAAAAACCCTAGACATCCAAAAACCTAACCCTAGGAGATGAAGCGCCAAAAGTCATGTGGGCCCCATTTGGGTAAGTTAGTACATCAACTTCCTGGGGTTGTAACTTTTGCATACGATCTCTATTCTAGGTGCACGATAGCCTGTTGGAAAGGTCTATCCGAGGACTACACATTTTGCTACAAACTATCAAATGGAATTTTCAACTATGCCGAGCCCTTAAAATGTTGTTTAGGGCCTCAAAACAGCCCCGCAAGTCAGGGACCCGAAAACTAGGAAAAAAAAACTATCGAACTGGAAAACTGCCAAAATGAACCAGTTGGAATAAGTGGGAGGCCACTGACATCCATCTGGATCAACTTATCAACTATGACAATAATGGAACTATGCCTCAACGATTTGAGTGGCAATCCCACAACAAAATCCATAGAAATTACTTCCCACTTGGATGTAGGAACATCATGAGGTTGTAGGAGACCTGTCGGGTGGTGATTGTTGATGATTACAGCTGCGTGAGGCATCCTCTAGGACATAGACTGAGTGAGTCGACTTGTGAGAGAGCCCATGATTTGGGTGTGCCCATGAGATGGGTGTGTTGTTCCTTTATGAGACGGAGACGGAACGTGTGTGCCCCTGTGTGGGGTGAGGAAGCCCATGAGTTGGGTGTACCCATGAGATGGGTCTGAAGTTCCTCTCTAAGACAGAGATGGAACTTTGTGTGCCCATGTGTAGGTAATATTCCCATGAGTTGGGTGTGTCATTCTCTCTGAGATGGAGATGAAACATTGTGTGCCCCTGAGAAGGGAAGATGCCCATGAGTTGGGTGTGTCGTTCTCTCTGAGACGGAGATGAAACACTATGTGCCCCTGAGAAGGGAAGATGCCCATGAGATGGGTGTATCGTTTGAGATGAAATGATGTGTACCCCTGTGAGGGGTGAAGGAGCCCATGTGATGGGTTTACTGTTCTCCTCTGTTGAGAGAGTTGAGATGATGTGATACTCCAGATGATTCTCCCGTGAGACACGGTGAGAAAGAGATCTGTTGAGTTGGACGTGTCTGTGGCTGAGCACAGGTGAACGTGATCCTAGTGATTGAGAACTAGTGAGTGTTATTCTCTTGTGAGACACAGTGAGATAGAGATGAGATGAGTTGTACGTGCCTGTGGTTGAGCACATGTGAACGTGATCCTAGTGGATGAACACTAGTGAGTGTGATTCTCCTGTGAGATGCAGTGAGATAGAGATGTGTACATCCCTATGGTTGAGCACAGATGGATGTGCCCCTAGTGGTTGAGCACTAGTGGGTGTATGAGATCCCTTGCTGTATTTTACAAGAGTCGGAATTACCTGTAACCCTATTTGTGATGTAAAGGGTACAAGTCGGCCCCACCATAAAGTGAAAGATAATTAATATGGTAATTATTAATTATATTGTGAGTTATTGAGGTTGGCCCTATTGTGCCAATAGACACTACTATTGATAGACTCAGTCTAATATAAATAAAGGTAAATTCCCCATTGAGGAATCATAACATGAGTGTGAGTTTGGAAATTTCAGCAAACACTTGTTCTTGAGAAAAGTGCGCACCTCTCTTGGGCGCTAGTCTTCTAGGGTTTTGTGAGCACCCTTTTGTGTGCTAGATTTATGGTGTGGGAGGTATTTCTATTGAATAATATAGAAAAGGACTGGTTGGGTTTTCTTCCCTGGTTGAGAAGGGTTTCCAAGGATACTTCTTGTGTACTTGTGCATGGTGTTTCTTCTTGTGATCTTGGTTACTGCAACAATTTGTTTATGGTGTAATTGCAATTTTATATGGTTCAAGTAAAATGATAAAATTGGAATGAACTTCATGCTTGAGCCTAGCCTAGTGAAAAATAAACAATGATGATCGAACTTTACTTGTTGATACTCAAGACACTTAGCAATGAAATGGACTACATCACGCTTCATTCCTACCTAGAAGAAAAGCTTCTTCATGTCTGCATACATTTTCTTCACACCCGGATGCACACGATAAAGTTATCTATGGGATTCCTTGAGTATGAAGCTTCAAATATCCCCACCCTCGGGGATGTACATCCTTCCTTGGTATCTCAACAATCCATCTTATTCAAGGATAAATCCTTCAAACTTTGACTCTAACTGTCTCCCACTATGGAGGGTTGAAGTAACCTTTAAATACCAATTATCTTCAATAAGTTGCCCCAACACTCGCTCTCTCAAATTAACCTTTAAGGGAACCAAGGACAAGATACGTGTCCTTCTTCTTAGGGCATCTGCAATCACATTCTCCTTTCCCTTGAGGTATGAAATTCCAAAATTGTACTCACTCATAAATTCACTCCATCACCTCCACCTAGCATTGATATCCCTTTGAGTGAAGAGATGCTTTAATATTTCATGGTATGTTTTGAGCTCAAAGCTTCACCCCACTAGGAAATGCCTCCAAAGATTCAGAGCTAGCATTAAAACTACCAACTCTAAATCATGAGTAGCATAAAGCTCCTCATGTTGCTTCAATTTTCTTGATGTGTACGCTATTACCCCCCCCATATTGCATTAGCACGCCCCCCAATCCTTGTTTCAAGGCATCTTGCAAACGATGAAGTCTTTCTCCATATCTGGAACTTGTAGAATTGGCGCACTGATTAGTAACCTCTTAAGCTCGATGAATGCAATGTCGCATTCATCCGTCGACTCATACCTGACTCCCTTGCACTGTAAGGTGGTGATGGGTTTCTCTATATTCGAGAACCCTTCCACAAACCTTCAATAATAACTAGCTATCCCCATAAAGCTTCTCACCTCATGACCATTCATTGGCACTGGCCAATCCATTATGGCCTTCACCTTTTCCGGGTCCACAGAAATTCCTTCTCCCAAAATGATATGATCCAGATAGTGAATCTCTTTATGAAAGAAAGAGCACTTTGACAACTTACCATACAAATTGTTCTCTCTAAGGCATGGCAACACCACTCGCAAGTGTTACTCATGTTCTCTTATGTTCCTGGATTAGATGAGGATATCATCAAGAAAGACCTGTACAAAGTGGTCTAAGTACTTTCAGAATACACCATTCATGAGGCTCATGAATACTGTTGGTGCATTGGTTAAACCAAAAGGCACTAAAATGAACTCGTAATGTCCAAACCAAGTTCAAAATGCAGTTTTAGGAATATCGTCTTCCTTAATCCTTGAAAAGTGACACCCTGATCGCAGATCAATTTTTGAAAACTGTTGTTCCTTTAATCTAATCAAAGAGGTCATCTATCCATGGTATTGGGCACCTAGTCTTCATTATAGCATGGTTCAAGTCCCTTTAATCTATACACATTCGTAAGGAACCATCCTTTTTCTTGACAAAAATTACTAGTGCACCCCAAGGTGAGACACTGGGCCTTATTAGCCTTAAGTCAAGTATTTCCTTCAACTAGATCAACAACTCACAATGTTATGGCATCGTCATCCTATACGGTGTCTTGGAAATTGTCTCTACACCAGGTTTTAGCTTGATGGTAAAATCAAGATCCCTCTCAAGAGGTAACCCTGGAAAGTCTTTCGAAAAAACATCCTTAAATTCCGATAAAATTGGATATTGATCTATAGAGGGTCCTTTCCCTTCATTGTCTGCTTCCACTACATATAATCGAAAACCTTACCTCATGCATTGTTTAACCTTCATTTTCAAGATAAAACATAGAGACACCTTCCTCCCGATACCATGGATATCTACTACCCTTCCTTCATCATATACGAAAAGCACTATCTTTGCGAAACAATCTACCTAATATTAATGAGCTTCTAACCAGTCCATCCCAATGATTAGATCATATGTCTCTAGAGCAGTGACATACATGTAAGTTTTAAACCTGCGAAGTAAAGCAATGCATATATATATTCTTAAGAAATACAGAAATTAATCAATGGCTCATACACAGAATACACAGAGATCTTTACCGGAAACCCTCAACCGGGAAAACCTTTCTTTTTCATTATATCGAATTTCACCATTCGCCATACAATATATACAATGTTTTTAGGTATTCCGTAGATACCAAAACCCTAATCCCTTAATACAGGATTAATTTACAAATCAGCTAAAAATAGAAAAATCCGCTAAAAATAGCAAATAGCCGCCCAAAAAAAAAAATTTGTACGGACTGCCAGACGCAGTTGTTGTACGGACTGCCAGACGCAGTTGTTGTAGCGCACCCACACACACACACATGCAAAGAATATAACACATACCCAACATTCTCCCACTTGTTGTTTTCTTTGCATCCAGGGGT